>CALYMW010000332.1:0-33181 GCA_944588485.1 Phosphuga atrata | reverse complement strand
CAGACAAGACTAGACAGACAAGACTAGACAGACAAGACTAGACAGACAAGACTAGACAGACAAGACTAGACAGACAAGACTAGACAGACAAGACTAGACAGACAAGACTAGACAGACAAGACTAGACAGACAAGACTAGACAGACAAGACTAGACAGACAAGACTAGACAGACAAGACTAGACAGACAAGACTAGACAGACAAGACTAGACAGACAAGACTAGACAGACAAGACTAGACAGACAAGACTAGACAGACAAGACTAGACAGACAAGACTAGACAGACAAGACTAGACAGACAAGACTAGACAGACAAGACTAGACAGACAAGACTAGACAGACAAGACTAGACAGACAAGACTAGACAGACAAGACTAGACAGACAAGACTAGACAGACAAGACTAGACAGACAAGACTAGACAGACAAGACTAGACAGACAAGACTAGACAGACAAGACTAGACAGACAAGACTAGACAGACAAGACTAGACAGACAAGACTAGACAGACAAGACTAGACAGACAAGACTAGACAGACAAGACTAGACAGACAAGACTAGACAGACAAGACTAGACAGACAAGACTAGACAGACAAGACTAGACAGACAAGACTAGACAGACAAGACTAGACAGACAAGACTAGACAGACAAGACTAGACAGACAAGACTAGACAGACAAGACTAGACAGACAAGACTAGACAGACAAGACTAGACAGACAAGACTAGACAGACAAGACTAGACAGACAAGACTAGACAGACAAGACTAGACAGACAAGACTAGACAGACAAGACTAGACAGACAAGACTAGACAGACAAGACTAGACAGACAAGACTAGACAGACAAGACTAGACAGACAAGACTAGACAGACAAGACTAGACAGACAAGACTAGACAGACAAGACTAGACAGACAAGACTAGACAGACAAGACTAGACAGACAAGACTAGACAGACAAGACTAGACAGACAAGACTAGACAGACAAGACTAGACAGACAAGACTAGACAGACAAGACTAGACAGACAAGACTAGACAGACAAGACTAGACAGACAAGACTAGACAGACAAGACTAGACAGACAAGACTAGACAGACAAGACTAGACAGACAAGACTAGACAGACAAGACTAGACAGACAAGACTAGACAGACAAGACTAGACAGACAAGACTAGACAGACAAGACTAGACAGACAAGACTAGACAGACAAGACTAGACAGACAAGACTAGACAGACAAGACTAGACAGACAAGACTAGACAGACAAGACTAGACAGACAAGACTAGACAGACAAGACTAGACAGACAAGACTAGACAGACAAGACTAGACAGACAAGACTAGACAGACAAGACTAGACAGACAAGACTAGACAGACAAGACTAGACAGACAAGACTAGACAGACAAGACTAGACAGACAAGACTAGACAGACAAGACTAGACAGACAAGACTAGACAGACAAGACTAGACAGACAAGACTAGACAGACAAGACTAGACAGACAAGACTAGACAGACAAGACTAGACAGACAAGACTAGACAGACAAGACTAGACAGACAAGACTAGACAGACAAGACTAGACAGACAAGACTAGACAGACAAGACTAGACAGACAAGACTAGACAGACAAGACTAGACAGACAAGACTAGACAGACAAGACTAGACAGACAAGACTAGACAGACAAGACTAGACAGACAAGACTAGACAGACAAGACTAGACAGACAAGACTAGACAGACAAGACTAGACAGACAAGACTAGACAGACAAGACTAGACAGACAAGACTAGACAGACAAGACTAGACAGACAAGACTAGACAGACAAGACTAGACAGACAAGACTAGACAGACAAGACTAGACAGACAAGACTAGACAGACAAGACTAGACAGACAAGACTAGACAGACAAGACTAGACAGACAAGACTAGACAGACAAGACTAGACAGACAAGACTAGACAGACAAGACTAGACAGACAAGACTAGACAGACAAGACTAGACAGACAAGACTAGACAGACAAGACTAGACAGACAAGACTAGACAGACAAGACTAGACAGACAAGACTAGACAGACAAGACTAGACAGACAAGACTAGACAGACAAGACTAGACAGACAAGACTAGACAGACAAGACTAGACAGACAAGACTAGACAGACAAGACTAGACAGACAAGACTAGACAGACAAGACTAGACAGACAAGACTAGACAGACAAGACTAGACAGACAAGACTAGACAGACAAGACTAGACAGACAAGACTAGACAGACAAGACTAGACAGACAAGACTAGACAGACAAGACTAGACAGACAAGACTAGACAGACAAGACTAGACAGACAAGACTAGACAGACAAGACTAGACAGACAAGACTAGACAGACAAGACTAGACAAGACTAGACAGACAACTAGACAGACAAGACTAGACAGACAAGACTAGACAGACAAGACTAGACAGACAAGACTAGACAGACAAGACTAGACAGACAAGACTAGACAGACAAGACTAGACAGACAAGACTAGACAGACAAGACTAGACAGACAAGACTAGACAGACAAGACTAGACAGACAAGACTAGACAGACAAGACTAGACAGACAAGACTAGACAGACAAGACTAGACAGACAAGACTAGACAGACAAGACTAGACAGACAAGACTAGACAGACAAGACTAGACAGACAAGACTAGACAGACAAGACTAGACAGACAAGACTAGACAGACAAGACTAGACAGACAAGACTAGACAGACAAGACTAGACAGACAAGACTAGACAGACAAGACTAGACAGACAAGACTAGACAGACAAGACTAGACAGACAAGACTAGACAGACAAGACTAGACAGACAAGACTAGACAGACAAGACTAGACAGACAAGACTAGACAGACAAGACTAGACAGACAAGACTAGACAGACAAGACTAGACAGACAAGACTAGACAGACAAGACTAGACAGACAAGACTAGACAGACAAGACTAGACAGACAAGACTAGACAGACAAGACTAGACAGACAAGACTAGACAGACAAGACTAGACAGACAAGACTAGACAGACAAGACTAGACAGACAAGACTAGACAGACAAGACTAGACAGACAAGACTAGACAGACAAGACTAGACAGACAAGACTAGACAGACAAGACTAGACAGACAAGACTAGACAGACAAGACTAGACAGACAAGACTAGACAGACAAGACTAGACAGACAAGACTAGACAGACAAGACTAGACAGACAAGACTAGACAGACAAGACTAGACAGACAAGACTAGACAGACAAGACTAGACAGACAAGACTAGACAGACAAGACTAGACAGACAAGACTAGACAGACAAGACTAGACAGACAAGACTAGACAGACAAGACTAGACAGACAAGACTAGACAGACAAGACTAGACAGACAAGACTAGACAGACAAGACTAGACAGACAAGACTAGACAGACAAGACTAGACAGACAAGACTAGACAGACAAGACTAGACAGACAAGACTAGACAGACAAGACTAGACAGACAAGACTAGACAGACAAGACTAGACAGACAAGACTAGACAGACAAGACTAGACAGACAAGACTAGACAGACAAGACTAGACAGACAAGACTAGACAGACAAGACTAGACAGACAAGACTAGACAGACAAGACTAGACAGACAAGACTAGACAGACAAGACTAGACAGACAAGACTAGACAGACAAGACTAGACAGACAAGACTAGACAGACAAGACTAGACAGACAAGACTAGACAGACAAGACTAGACAGACAAGACTAGACAGACAAGACTAGACAGACAAGACTAGACAGACAAGACTAGACAGACAAGACTAGACAGACAAGACTAGACAGACAAGACTAGACAGACAAGACTAGACAGACAAGACTAGACAGACAAGACTAGACAGACAAGACTAGACAGACAAGACTAGACAGACAAGACTAGACAGACAAGACTAGACAGACAAGACTAGACAGACAAGACTAGACAGACAAGACTAGACAGACAAGACTAGACAGACAAGACTAGACAGACAAGACTAGACAGACAAGACTAGACAGACAAGACTAGACAGACAAGACTAGACAGACAAGACTAGACAGACAAGACTAGACAGACAAGACTAGACAGACAAGACTAGACAGACAAGACTAGACAGACAAGACTAGACAGACAAGACTAGACAGACAAGACTAGACAGACAAGACTAGACAGACAAGACTAGACAGACAAGACTAGACAGACAAGACTAGACAGACAAGACTAGACAGACAAGACTAGACAGACAAGACTAGACAGACAAGACTAGACAGACAAGACTAGACAGACAAGACTAGACAGACAAGACTAGACAGACAAGACTAGACAGACAAGACTAGACAGACAAGACTAGACAGACAAGACTAGACAGACAAGACTAGACAGACAAGACTAGACAGACAAGACTAGACAGACAAGACTAGACAGACAAGACTAGACAGACAAGACTAGACAGACAAGACTAGACAGACAAGACTAGACAGACAAGACTAGACAGACAAGACTAGACAGACAAGACTAGACAGACAAGACTAGACAGACAAGACTAGACAGACAAGACTAGACAGACAAGACTAGACAGACAAGACTAGACAGACAAGACTAGACAGACAAGACTAGACAGACAAGACTAGACAGACAAGACTAGACAGACAAGACTAGACAGACAAGACTAGACAGACAAGACTAGACAGACAAGACTAGACAGACAAGACTAGACAGACAAGACTAGACAGACAAGACTAGACAGACAAGACTAGACAGACAAGACTAGACAGACAAGACTAGACAGACAAGACTAGACAGACAAGACTAGACAGACAAGACTAGACAGACAAGACTAGACAGACAAGACTAGACAGACAAGACTAGACAGACAAGACTAGACAGACAAGACTAGACAGACAAGACTAGACAGACAAGACTAGACAGACAAGACTAGACAGACAAGACTAGACAGACAAGACTAGACAGACAAGACTAGACAGACAAGACTAGACAGACAAGACTAGACAGACAAGACTAGACAGACAAGACTAGACAGACAAGACTAGACAGACAAGACTAGACAGACAAGACTAGACAGACAAGACTAGACAGACAAGACTAGACAGACAAGACTAGACAGACAAGACTAGACAGACAAGACTAGACAGACAAGACTAGACAGACAAGACTAGACAGACAAGACTAGACAGACAAGACTAGACAGACAAGACTAGACAGACAAGACTAGACAGACAAGACTAGACAGACAAGACTAGACAGACAAGACTAGACAGACAAGACTAGACAGACAAGACTAGACAGACAAGACTAGACAGACAAGACTAGACAGACAAGACTAGACAGACAAGACTAGACAGACAAGACTAGACAGACAAGACTAGACAGACAAGACTAGACAGACAAGACTAGACAGACAAGACTAGACAGACAAGACTAGACAGACAAGACTAGACAGACAAGACTAGACAGACAAGACTAGACAGACAAGACTAGACAGACAAGACTAGACAGACAAGACTAGACAGACAAGACTAGACAGACAAGACTAGACAGACAAGACTAGACAGACAAGACTAGACAGACAAGACTAGACAGACAAGACTAGACAGACAAGACTAGACAGACAAGACTAGACAGACAAGACTAGACAGACAAGACTAGACAGACAAGACTAGACAGACAAGACTAGACAGACAAGACTAGACAGACAAGACTAGACAGACAAGACTAGACAGACAAGACTAGACAGACAAGACTAGACAGACAAGACTAGACAGACAAGACTAGACAGACAAGACTAGACAGACAAGACTAGACAGACAAGACTAGACAGACAAGACTAGACAGACAAGACTAGACAGACAAGACTAGACAGACAAGACTAGACAGACAAGACTAGACAGACAAGACTAGACAGACAAGACTAGACAGACAAGACTAGACAGACAAGACTAGACAGACAAGACTAGACAGACAAGACTAGACAGACAAGACTAGACAGACAAGACTAGACAGACAAGACTAGACAGACAAGACTAGACAGACAAGACTAGACAGACAAGACTAGACAGACAAGACTAGACAGACAAGACTAGACAGACAAGACTAGACAGACAAGACTAGACAGACAAGACTAGACAGACAAGACTAGACAGACAAGACTAGACAGACAAGACTAGACAGACAAGACTAGACAGACAAGACTAGACAGACAAGACTGGGTAGACAAGACTAGACAGACAAGACTAGACAGACAAGACAGACAAGACTAGACAGACAAGACTAGACAGACAAGACTAGACAGACAAGACTAGACAGACAAGACTAGACAGACAAGACTAGACAGACAAGACTAGACAGACAAGACTAGACAGACAAGACTAGACAGACAAGACTAGACAGACAAGACTAGACAGACAAGACTAGACAGACAAGACTAGACAGACAAGACTAGACAGACAAGACTAGACAGACAAGACTAGACAGACAAGACTAGACAGACAAGACTAGACAGACAAGACTAGACAGACAAGACTAGACAGACAAGACTAGACAGACAAGACTAGACAGACAAGACTAGACAGACAAGACTAGACAGACAAGACTAGACAGACAAGACTAGACAGACAAGACTAGACAGACAAGACTAGACAGACAAGACTAGACAGACAAGACTAGACAGACAAGACTAGACAGACAAGACTAGACAGACAAGACTAGACAGACAAGACTAGACAGACAAGACTAGACAGACAAGACTAGACAGACAAGACTAGACAGACAAGACTAGACAGACAAGACTAGACAGACAAGACTAGACAGACAAGACTAGACAGACAAGACTAGACAGACAAGACTAGACAGACAAGACTAGACAGACAAGACTAGACAGACAAGACTAGACAGACAAGACTAGACAGACAAGACTAGACAGACAAGACTAGACAGACAAGACTAGACAGACAAGACTAGACAGACAAGACTAGACAGACAAGACTAGACAGACAAGACTAGACAGACAAGACTAGACAGACAAGACTAGACAGACAAGACTAGACAGACAAGACTAGACAGACAAGACTAGACAGACAAGACTAGACAGACAAGACTAGACAGACAAGACTAGACAGACAAGACTAGACAGACAAGACTAGACAGACAAGACTAGACAGACAAGACTAGACAGACAAGACTAGACAGACAAGACTAGACAGACAAGACTAGACAGACAAGACTAGACAGACAAGACTAGACAGACAAGACTAGACAGACAAGACTAGACAGACAAGACTAGACAGACAAGACTAGACAGACAAGACTAGACAGACAAGACTAGACAGACAAGACTAGACAGACAAGACTAGACAGACAAGACTAGACAGACAAGACTAGACAGACAAGACTAGACAGACAAGACTAGACAGACAAGACTAGACAGACAAGACTAGACAGACAAGACTAGACAGACAAGACTAGACAGACAAGACTAGACAGACAAGACTAGACAGACAAGACTAGACAGACAAGACTAGACAGACAAGACTAGACAGACAAGACTAGACAGACAAGACTAGACAGACAAGACTAGACAGACAAGACTAGACAGACAAGACTAGACAGACAAGACTAGACAGACAAGACTAGACAGACAAGACTAGACAGACAAGACTAGACAGACAAGACTAGACAGACAAGACTAGACAGACAAGACTAGACAGACAAGACTAGACAGACAAGACTAGACAGACAAGACTAGACAGACAAGACTAGACAGACAAGACTAGACAGACAAGACTAGACAGACAAGACTAGACAGACAAGACTAGACAGACAAGACTAGACAGACAAGACTAGACAGACAAGACTAGACAGACAAGACTAGACAGACAAGACTAGACAGACAAGACTAGACAGACAAGACTAGACAGACAAGACTAGACAGACAAGACTAGACAGACAAGACTAGACAGACAAGACTAGACAGACAAGACTAGACAGACAAGACTAGACAGACAAGACTAGACAGACAAGACTAGACAGACAAGACTAGACAGACAAGACTAGACAGACAAGACTAGACAGACAAGACTAGACAGACAAGACTAGACAGACAAGACTAGACAGACAAGACTAGACAGACAAGACTAGACAGACAAGACTAGACAGACAAGACTAGACAGACAAGACTAGACAGACAAGACTAGACAGACAAGACTAGACAGACAAGACTAGACAGACAAGACTAGACAGACAAGACTAGACAGACAAGACTAGACAGACAAGACTAGACAGACAAGACTAGACAGACAAGACTAGACAGACAAGACTAGACAGACAAGACTAGACAGACAAGACTAGACAGACAAGACTAGACAGACAAGACTAGACAGACAAGACTAGACAGACAAGACTAGACAGACAAGACTAGACAGACAAGACTAGACAGACAAGACTAGACAGACAAGACTAGACAGACAAGACTAGACAGACAAGACTAGACAGACAAGACTAGACAGACAAGACTAGACAGACAAGACTAGACAGACAAGACTAGACAGACAAGACTAGACAGACATGACTAGACAGACAAGACTAGACAGACAAGACTAGACAGACAAGACTAGACAGACAAGACTAGACAGACAAGACTAGACAGACAAGACTAGACAGACAATACTAGACAGACAAGACTAGACAGACAAGACTAGACAGTCAAGACTAGACAGACAAGACTAGACACACAAGACTAGACAGACACGACTAGGCAGACAAGACTAGACAGACAAGACTAGACAGACAAGACTAGACAGACAAGACTAGACAGACAACACTAGACACAGAAGACTAGGTAGACATGACTTTGATAGACAAATCATCAAGATCAGAGGTCGATGTTAAATGTAAATCAGCTAAAATACTACTAAATGTTATACGAGCTTCTTGTGCTCATAGGCCATTGAAAAACGTCTCTATAATACCATCAGCGGCCCTGAATGCAAGTATTAATGGCCATGAAATGTGTTCAAAAAAATGTATTCCGCACTTTGAGTTAAATGAAAGTAATAAATAAATTAATTAATATGTTTATACATTTTTTTTGGGACAATATATATATACAAGTATATATAGAGAAGCAATATTAAAATGTGTCTATTATTTGTTTTGAGAACGTATTATTACTTTTGACTAAATGTTATGTATGGCAATGCAGATCTGCAAATATATAATTAAGTATCTATTTTCCATCGACGTCTGAAGTTATCTCATCTAATTACGTAATCGCGTCTCAATTAAAATCGCGCACGTGTATGCATTCGTGAGATTATTAATATACTTGTGGAAACAAAAAATGTCGCAAATGTGTCCTGTTGAATGTCAAGTAAACGGGAATGTTTTTGAAATAAATCGAAAATAGTTCAAGACTAACTTCCAAGAGAAGTTTTTTTCTTTTAAATGTCCAGTTTGGTCTAGTTTAATGGTCTAGTTTGCTCCATCTAGTCTTGTCTAGTCTCAACCAGCCTTATCCGTCTAGTTTTGTCTAGTCTCAACCAGCCTTATGCGTTTAGTTTTATTTGTATATGCATCTCCGTCTAGTCTTGCCAGTTTAATCTGTTAATATCTACAAACGTCTTAGTTGCACAATTTAATGGAATTTGCATGAATATCAACTACTGGAAATGGTACGTACAAGGGTTATCGCGTACCCGACTTTTTTTAATACCCGGGTATCGGGTATTAATTTTTCATATACCCGGGTATACCGGGGTACCCTGGTATTTGCAGAAATTTTTGCAGAAAAAGAGACAATTTTATTATAATAATTAAGTTTTATTTGATTACGAAAGAGTGAAGTGTGTCAATAATGTGTCAATCTGCTTATGATGAAAAGCTTATCGGATGAATTTACTACGAATAACGTGCCCGAATGGAAATTCCGTCTTCTGCAACCAAGCGTGCAATAATTTCGGAAATTTTAGTACAAATTAAAAAAAAAGTCTTATTCGCGGTCTTTTTGGAAATAGGCTTGAGCTTTGTTCAGATTCAGTTTGAAAAGACGATGTCGAAGGCATTCTTTTTCGCACGTTCTGTTTTTCGATCTTTATTTCAATTACTTTATCTAAATATTTTAATAAAACACTTGTTGAAGAGCCTTTATTGCAGCGGTCGGGGAACCGGGGAAAAATGAAATTTTTAGGCGTAATAATAATACGTAAAATTTTCTAATTTGCTATTTTATAAACGTATAATTTAATGTGTTTTTCAACCACTGGTTCTGTTACCCTGCAGATTCCTTAATTAGAATAACATTAACGTAACACACCAAGAATTCCTTAATTATGGTTTTACACAATAGAAGAAAAAGGTACAATGAATCCACAGTGTGTTGTATGTTTGAATGGACTTCAGAATCTTTAAAAAAAAGTCAATTGAAGAAACATTTGGATAATTTGCATTGACATCTGTTTTCCAAACCGCGAGAATACTTTGTATATTTAGAAATGTGTGTTAATATGTTAACCTCCAGGTTTGATATTAAAGCAGGTATTCAATTTATGAGCAAAACAAATATGTCGTTTTTTTGGATGTCAAAAGCTGCATAGACTTTCAAAATTGCACATGAGGGGGCGGTAAAAAAGTTGGTGCCATTTGCAACAACCTACCTTTCAGAACAAGGCTTTTCTACTCTAATGAACATAAAAACGAAGAACAGAAATCGATTAAACACCGAAGACTGTATTCATATTGCTCTTACATCGAAAAGCCCAAATTTTGAAGTTATTATATCAAATATGAAGAAACATTTCTCCAAAACCTGAAGGTGAAAAGTTTTCAATTCATGTTTGTTTGTTCCAATATGAGAATTTTATTTTGTTTCTCTATTACATATTTACAATTTTCATGCAACTTTTTTTATTTTCCATGTAAATTAATTCAATAAATAACGTTTAATTTAAATTTACATTGTTTGTCTCATTTTCCAAATGAGGGGGTAATATCGACTTACGTAAAAATATTTTGGGGTAATGGTTAAAAAAGTTCCACGACCGCTGCCTTATAGAATAATATTTTTGGGCATATTGAACATTTTACTGATTCCTTATTCTGTATTTTTTTTTAATATTTCCATACTGCACAAACAGGTCTATCCCAAAGAGTATAAGTTATACTCTTTGGTCTATCCATTTTGCATACGAAAAGTAAATCATCGTTTAGTAAAATTTTTTAGGTAATTTACTTATCCACTAGATACAATTTTTTATTTTCTATTATATTTATTATATTTTTTTAATAATATTTAATTCAATTACTCACCATTCACCGAAAAATATTTTAATCAAACTCCAACGAAATAAAAACAAATCATGGCGACATAACCAAACCTAAACTCAAGTTTACTGCATTTTTGTAAGAAACTCAACGCCTTCTGTAGAGTTATTTTAGTGAAAATTTGCTAATATTATTAAGGCGCTACTTAGTAATAATTTTCCGAGAAGTTTGATGACTTCTTTGTTCAAAGTGGTTACCCGGGTACCCGGGTCTGACAATGAAATAGTACCCGGGTACCCGGGTCTGACAATGAAATAGTACCCGGGTACTAAAAATTTCACATACCCGGGTATACCCGGATCCGGGTACCCGGGTAGAAAACCCTAGTACGTACTAAAAGGTTCTGTTCTAAACATTGTAGTACGTACCATTTCCAATGTCATACACAAGCCAGAAGATCCTTCAAGGATTTTCCAATCCTTTCACGTATTCGAATTTTGTTTCGAACTAGTAAGAAAAACATTTAAATCAATAACCATAATATTTATTGCAACAAATCAAAGTAACAAAAGGCTATCGACGACAAGGTCTGCCATATTTAAGTTACTGTCTTAGTAAGCACAGTATAAAAATAAGCACCAAGAAGGGATAGGAATTTTTGTACCAAACTTGTCAGAAATGTTTTACTAGTCAAAGTTAGTAATTGATTAAAATTTCAGAGAAATTAAACGAAAGTTAAAGGCATTTTATATTAACGTGTTGGACCACCCCTATTAGTTTGACACTCCCGCACCGTTTTGCGCATGAATTCCGCCAGGTTGTCGATTTTTGCCTAAGCTATTGTATCCCAGGCAATCTGTAGTTCATGCCGGAGAGCTTGTAGTGTCTGTGGAAGATGAGCTAATTCCCCAATCTTCTACCCATCATATCCAACATATGTTCGATGGGGGAAAGGTCGGGAGATCTGGGTGGCCACGGTAAGATATTGACGTTAGCCTCTTAGAAGTGCTCCATAGAATGCCTTGCAATGTAGGAATGGGCATTATCCTGCTGGAAAATCGGGTCCTCCAGCTCCTGCAGGAATGGAAGGATATAAGGTTCAACCACTTCATCAACATATCGGTGGGCATTCATTTTGCCTCGGATCAATACCAACTGAAACCTGCTTCCATAAACAATATCACCCAATACCATAACCCCTACTGTGTTAAGCACATGCCGCTCAACAGAAGACTGCACATGGCGAAATTCTCCACGTCTACGTCTGACCCTCATGCGACCATCTTGCATTAGCAAGCAGAATCGGGATTCGTCACTGAAGACCACTCAATACCATTCCACGTCCCAATCCTGTCGCAAGATACACCACTCCAAACGTTCTTGTCTATGACGAGCCGTCAGCGAAAGCACAAGATGTGGTCGGTAGGACTGCGAGACAAAAGCTCTAATTCGTCGGTAAAATGTACGAAGGGTTACAGCCATAGTTGCGCAAAAATTAATTGTGAAAACAATTAACAACTATCAATTAAATTGCCAGATTTAATTGCAACTAACAATTAAAATAATTAATTGTAATTGCACAATTATTAAGATCATCAATTAATGTGCATCAAAATAACACAATTAACAATTAATTGATTGTTGATTGTAAAATTTTGCAATTACAATTAATCAATTGTTAATTGATTGATACATTTTTACAATTACAGTTAACAATTAATAAATGTCGGTTAGAAGATATGTTTATTATACTCCATTGTATCAATTGCCACAATGCTTAACTGAAATAGTTAGAGTGCGGAAAGTTTGATTTTACAACGCGAAAGCTCGTTTGGTTATCCACCTCCTCCTCCACTTCCGGTCATCCACCCCCGAGTTCCTACCCCACTTCCGGTTCCCACCCCCACTTCTGGCTTCAAAAATTCACCCACATCCGGAACCGGAAGTGAGGGTGGGAACCGGAAGTTTCCGTGGGAAATGGAAATGGGGTGGGAACCGGAAGTGGGAGTGGGAACCGGAAGTGGGGTGGGAACCGGAAGTGAGAGTGGAAACCGAAAGTTGGCGTAGGAAATGGAAATGGGGTCAGAACCGGAAGTGGGAGTGGGAACCGGAAGTGGGGTGGGAACCGGAAGTGGGGTGGAAACCGGAAGTGGGTGGAAACCGGAAGAGGGGGCGTGGTGGACCGGAAGTGTAGGTGGAGGGTCCAGAACGACCATCTTTCCCTACTGTTTAAGTTTTTACATTAATCAAATAGTTTTAATTGTCATAATAAACAATTGATGATTAAGTTAATTGTAACTAACAATTAAAATTTTAATTGCAATTAAATTAATTGTAAACCACAATTAATGGATTTAATTTCAATTGATTTCAATTGCATCTCACAATTAAGCACTTATTTGAATAAAATTAATTGCAATTGATTTAGTTGCAATTAAAATTGTAATTGTTTGATTCTACAATTAAAAAATTAATTGAATTATGCCCAACAATGGTTACAGCACGTCCTTCGTTTCCAAACCATTGATCTGCTATTGATCTTGTACTCGATACTCGGTCTCTTAATGCCATTAATCGGAGATGGCGGTCCTGGACCACATTTGTCTGTCTTGGCCACTTCTCTTCTACGACGCTCTTGAGTAGACCACGTTTGAAAACATCGCACTACCGAGTATTGGTTACGGTTAAGACGATTAGCGATTTCTCTGAATGAAAAACCACTTTCACGTAAGCCAAAAATGCGATCTCTGTCGAATTCACTCAGTTGTCGATAATGTTCAACTGGCCGTACTCTAGGCATAATCGCAACCTCAAAACGCAAAGAAGATCTCAAAAAGCAAAGAATTGCAACCAAAAACAATATCGAAATCGACTAAATCTCGAAAGAAATTCACTCGATTAGTCAAATTTGCCATGGCTTCTGGATTACTTTGAATGAAATTTTAATCAATTACTCCTCCACTTCCGGTCATCCACCCCCGAGTTCCTACCCCACTTCCGGTTCCCACCCCCACTTCTGGCTTCAAAAATTCACCCACATCCGGAACCGGAAGTGAGGGTGGGAACCGGAAGTTTCCGTGGGAAATGGAAATGGGGTAGGAACCGGAAGTGGGAGTGGGAACCGGAAGTGGGGTGGGAACCGGAAGTGAGAGTGGGAGCCGAAAGTTGGCGTAGGAAATGGAAATGGGGTCAGAACCGGAAGTGGGAGTGGGAACCGGAAGTAGGGTGGGAACCGGAAGTGGGGTGGAAACCGGAAGTGGGTGGAAACCGGAAGAGGGGGCGTGGTGGACCGGAAGTGTAGGTGGAGGGTCCAGAACGACCATCTTTCCCTACTGTTTAAGTTTTTACATTCATCAAATAGTTCTAATTGTCATAATAAACAATTGATGATTAAGTTAATTGTAACTAACAATTAAAATTTTAATTACAATTAAATTAATTGTAAACCACAATTAATGGATTTAATTTCAATTGATTTCAATTGCATCTCACAATTAAGCACTTATTTGAATAAAATTAATTGCAATTGATTTAGTTGCAATTAAAATTGTAATTGTTTGATTCTACAATTAAAAAATTAATTGAATTATGCCCAAGTAGGGAAAGATAGTATGTTCTGGCGCCACCGCCCCCACTTCCGGTTTCGACTTCCGGTTTCGACTTCCGGTTTCGACTTCCGGTTTCGACTTCCGCTTTCCGGTTTCGACTTCCGGTTTCGACTTCCTGTTTCCGGTTTCGGAACTTCCAGATGCGCGGGAAAATTCAAATAATAGACGCGAGGCGGGGAAATTCAAAATTAGATCCTGTTGAGACAAATGAGGTGTGAAGTTGGTTGCATACATCAACGGGACTAAATACATGAGATTAGATAGACGAGGCTAGATACATGAAACTAGATACATGAAACTAGATACATGGAGCCAGACAGACGAAGCTAAATACATGAAACTAGACAGACGGGGCTAGATACATGAGACTAGATAGACGGGATTAGATACATGGGGCTAGATAGACGAGGCTAGATAGACGGAGCTAGATGGATAAGGTTGTAACATAAAGAAAACTCCACATAAAATGTATGGTTTTATTAAATTCTAATAATAATACATTTAAATTTACATCAATACATTTAAATACAAATAGTGGTCATGCTTTGAATATGTTATGCGTTCGGAAGAAGCAGCTTAAGCAATAATGACTTGCACACATATTACAGCGAAACTTTACAGAACTAGTTTTACTTGAGGCCTTTTGTCTTCCAAATATCATTCGGTTTTCTTTATAACAACCAACACACCGTCTTTTAACGTCCGCTTTCTCGAGGGAATGTTCACTATCTCTAGCATTGGATGAACAAACAGCTGATTGGTTTATTGAATCAGGAACATGTGCATTCAAACTCTCAACTTTATTCTTTTGACATTTAACATCCGTTTTCTCGAGGGAATGTTCACTATCTTTAGCGTTGGATGAACAAACAGCTGATTGGTTTATTGAATCAGGAAGATGTGCATATTTTTCTCTATTATTATCATAGTCACCATTAAAACTCTCAACTTTATTCTTTTGACGTCTAGGAAGCGCCTCATATGATGGTGATAAACTAGGAGATATTCTAAGTGGAGTCCAATAGATGGTTTTATTACGGGCATGCTTCTCGCCAAATACAATCCCCATCTTGATAGTAAAACACCAGCGTTAACACTAAATTATAAATGCTATCAAACCCTATTTATATCGTGCAGAGTTCTTTGCATCAATGAGGGTGTGAGGTCTATGTGACCCCGCACTAAACAGGGTGTGAGGTCTATGTGACCCCACGCTAAACAGGGTGTGAGGTCTATGTGACCCCACGCTCAACAGGGTGTGAGGTCTATGTGACCCCACGCTAAACAGGGTGTGAGGTCTATGTGACCCCACGCTAAACAGGGTGTGAGGTCTATGTGACCCCACGCTAAACAGGGTGTGAGGTCTATGTGACCCCACGCTAAACAGGGTGTGAGGTCTATGTGACCCCACGCTCAACAGGGTGTGAGGTCTATGTGACCCCACGCTAAACAGGGTGTGAGGTCTATGTGACCCCACGCTAAACAGGGTGTGAGGTCTATGTGACCCCACGCTAAACAGGGTGTGAGGTCTATGTGACCCCACGCTAAACAGGGTGTGAGGTCTATGTGACCCCACGCTAAACAGGGTGTGAGGTCTATGTAACCCCACGCTAAACAGGGTGTGAGGTCTATGTGACCCCACGCTACACATAACCGATAGAGCTGCAGAGTATTAAGTGAGAGAGAGGGAGAGAGGGAGAGAGAGAGAGATGGGAATTAATTTTCACGGAAAACGTATAAAAGCGGTTGTTCAGACAATTCTACCACTCGACATTTACATCTCAAAGAGTTAACACCTATATTAAAAAATAAACTATTATCTCTAGGATTAATCTTATCTCTAAGTTAAAGCGATAGTATGGATAAAATAGATATATTCTCCAAAGTTGACTATGAGGATACTATTACAAAGAGTGAATTTTACACGTATTAGCCTATAGCTCAAAATTATGGAAACAATGATGAGATTCGTATTAGGATCCAACACCAGGATATTTACACTTATCCTAGCGAAAGTTATATTTATGTAAGCGGAACCGTTAATTTTCCGAAACTCATTCCACCTGCAACTACAAACAACTTTGAACTTGTGAAAAACGATTATGCGTTTTTGTTTGATGAAATTCGCTATGAATTGAATGGAGTTGAAGTAGATAAGAATAGAGATGTAGGAATTACAAGTACGATGAAAGGATTACTCTCCAACACCAAGCGAGATGCTACAAATGTTACATACTTTGATAATAACAGAAAGTTCTATGCTCTAATTCCATTGAAATATTTATTGGGTTTTGCTGAGGATTATACAAAAATGTTAATTAATGTAAAGCAGGAATTAATTCTACTACGAGCTAGAACTGATGTGAACTGCTACAAAGGAGATGCAAATATAAGATTCAATATTGATCAAATTTACTGGCGAATTCCCCATATCCAACTCAACGACGAAGCTCGATTGAATGTATTGGACACACTCGAAGAAGATAAGCCGATATTAATACCGTTTCGTAGGTGGGAGTTGCATGAACTACCTGCTTTAAAAAATACCGACAGAGATATCTGGTCTGTAAAAACATCTACAACTTTGGAGAAGCCTCGATACGTTATAATTGCACTGCAAGAGGAACGAAGAGATGCTCATGTAAAAAACGCGTCCGAATTTGATAATGCATCGCTGCGAAATATGAAAATTGACCTAAACTCGGATTCATATCCATATGAAAGCTTAAATCTTAATATGGATAGTGGTGATTATGCACAACTTTATTACATGTATGCCACTTTCCAAAGCAGTTACTATGAACGCAGAAATGAGCCGATATTAGATATGATTCAATTCAAGGATCATGTTCTTTTTGTGTTTGATGTATCTAAACAAAATGAGAGTATTAAATCATCTGCTGTTGATTTAAAAATTGAATTTGAAGCTACGCAAGCATTCAAGCCAAATACTCGAGCCTATTGCCTTATTTTGTGTGAAGCTGCCGTTGAATACACCCCATTGTCGGGAATAGTTCGAAAATTAGTTTAAAAATTTAATTAAAATGAACCATTGTATGTATAAATCATATTAGCGACTATTCTATATGTATTGCAAGAAATGTTTATATAAGTATTTCAATGTTTTGATGTAAATTTAAATGTATTATTTAATAATAATTCTAATGAATTTAATAAAACCATAAATTTTACGTGGAGTTTTCTTTATGTTACAACCTTATCCATCTAGCTCCGTCTATCTAGCATCGTCTATCTAGCCCCATGTATCTAATCCCGTCTATCTAGTCTCATGTATCTAGCCCCGTCTGTCTAGTTTCATGTATTTAGCTTCGTCTGTCTGGCTCCATGTATCTAGTTTCATGTATCTAGTCTCATGTATCTAGCCTCGTCTATCTAATCTCATGTATTTAGTCCCGTTGATGTATGCAACCAACTTCACACCTCATTTGTCTCAACAGGATCTAATTTTGAATTTCCCCGCCTCGCGTCTATTATTTGAATTTTCCCGCGCATCTGGAAGTTCCGAAAATTGCGGCCGGAAGTCGAAACCGGAAGTCGAAACCGGAAACCGGAAGTCGAAACCGGAAACAGGAAGTCGAAACCGGAAGTCGAAACCGGAAGTCGAAACCGGAAAGCGGAAGTCGAAACCGGAAGTCGAAACCGGAAGTCGAAACCGGAAGCCGGAAGTCGAAACCGGAAGTCGAAACCGGAAACCGGTAGTCGAAACCGGAAACCGGAAGTCGAAACCGGAAGTCGAAACCGGAAGTGGGGGCGGTGGCGCCAGAACATACTATCTTTCCCTACTTGCCCAACACTGGTTACAGCACGTCCTTCGTTTCCAAACCATTGATCTGCTATTTATCTTGTACTCGATACTCGGTCTCTTAATGCCATTAATCGGAGATGGCGGTCCTGGACCACATTTGTCTGTCTTGGCCACTTCTCTTCTACGACGCTCTTGAGTAGACCACGTTTGAAAACATCGCACTACCGAGTATTGGTTACGGTTAAGACGATTAGCGATTTCTCTGAATGAAAAACCACTTTCACGTAAGCCAAAAATGCGATCTCTGTCGAATTCACTCAGTTGTCGATAATGTTCAACTGGCCGTACTCTAGGCATAATCGCAACCTCAAAACGCAAAGAAGATCTCAAAAAGCAAAGAATTGCAACTAAAAACAATATCGAAATCGACTAAATCTCGAAAGAAATTCACTCGATTAGTCAAATTTGCCATGGCTTCTGGATTACTTTGAATGAAATTTTAATCAATTACTACCTTTGGCTAGTTAAACATTTCTGCAAAAACATTTTTCACAAGTTGGTTTTTCACAGTTTGGTTCAAAAATTAGTTTAGTATATTTTATGTCACACAGCATACATACATTTTTGCAACAATAATTTATGTTGACCAATTACGAAGTAATTTCAAACGAATTACTGTTTACATCAAAACGTTTTATTTATAATTTTGAAGAGACTTAAATATGAAAGGAAAATGGGTGGAACATTGAGTGATTGCGTAACAGAAAATACGCGTGCACTCAACACAACGATTTGTATTCGTTGTGTGTTTTTCTTGTATTATGTACGTACATTTATACATGCAGGCATGCATACATACGTACGTACATACGTACGTACAATACATAGAAAACATGTTTGAGGATGTACGTAATATAGCGCCGAATAACGACACAAGCAAAGTTTCGGGATCACCTATACTGGAATCGGGAGGCATATTTGAGTTGTCAACACTAAAAAACAAGATAACAGCGGGCCAGGATACTATACACACAGAAGTACTAAAGCCAACAAACACCAAAAAATTATGCAAACTTTTTAATGACATATACGATAGTGGTAAAATCCCAAACGAATCCCTCAAAAGCCTAACCCCAAAACATGCCAAGAGCACCGTCTAATCAGCCTCATGAGTCTTATGTACTTAAAATGATGTACTTAAAGGCTTCTTAAAAATAATCCATAAGAGAATATATCAAAAATGTGATGAAAAATCTAGCGAAACTCAGTTTGGCATGCAACTGCTGGTTCAGAAATGCTATGAACTATCAAAAAGCATTCGACAATGTACTTACAATGTACGACATGATCTCCTTATACCTAACTTACGAGAAACAGGCATCGACGAAAAGGATATCCAGATAATACACACTATACTGGAACCAAACAGAAAAGCTCTGGATTCATAATACACTACAGACAAATAAAATAACGATAGCTAAAGGGGTCCGACAGGGTTGCATATTATCACCGCTGCTATTTAACATTTATGTAGAGAAGATATTTCAATTAGCACTGGAAAATAACCCCAGAGGCATAAAGCTTAATGGATTGCCAATTAACAACTTCAGATATGCCGATGACACAGCTATATTAGCAGATAAATTCGAAGACCTACAAGCAACCATAACAGACATAAATGAGAGGAAAGGAATTTGGTCTCGATATTAACATAAGCAAGACCAAACTGATGATAGTAGGTCGACCTCCTCATAACAATGTACAACTCTACATCGATAATAAACAAATTGAGAGAGTAAACAAGTTTAAATATCTGGGCACTACGTTGAACGATAAATGGGATAACGATGAAGAGGTTAAAATTCGTGTGGCTTATACCCGAAAAACATTTGCTAAATTTCATACCTACGAGTGGTTAAATGTTACATATGGCCAATTTTGCTATACGGATAAGAAACTTGGCCATTAAAGGCCAAATCCCTCAATAGAATCGAAGCTATAGAATTGTGGATTCTGAGAAGACCACTCAGGATTTTCTGGGTAGACCACGTATCAAATACGCATCGACAGCTATTGGATATTTGTAAAGCAAAGAAAAACATCGTACTTGGGGCATATCTTGCGAGGTCCCTGATACAGACTGCTGAAACTATACTTATGGGCAAAAAAAAAGGTAAAAGATTACCGGGACGAAGGCAACACTCATGGCTCCGCAATATTCGGAACTGGTGCAATGATATTTAGAAGAGCCGAAGAAGGCACACTTAACGTTACCCAATGAACACGTGAACTCCAACGCGCTAGACAGCGTATGGCACCACAAGAAGAAGTAAGTACATACATACGTATAGGTGAATAACTACACATAATAACTAGTGTAGTAGAAACAAGTTGATTTTCTTCGGTTGTCACTAATATTTTATTATAATAAATGTATATAATTCGTTTGTGCACGTGTATAAACTTTCTATTTCGCAATTGCTCAATTTTCCACCCATTTTCCTTTCATATTTAAGTCAAAATAGTAATTAACACGTTTTGTTTTACAAGTGACAGTAATTCGTTTGAAATTGCTTCGTAACTGGCCAACTTGCACTGTTGCAAAAATACAATAATATTTCAAGGCAATTAAATGTAATTGCATTTAATAAAAAATTGTAAGTAATTATATAAAAATTGTCTTATTTCAAAGAATATAGTAAGTACTCTACAGCCCAAAACAAATGGATTAAATTATTTTATAATCAATAGGGAATATGCAAGTGATTTAAATTTACTTGATTTTTTAACCCAGATACTTTATGGTCTTGACATTACCCCTAAACCTTATTTAATTGCATAAAACTCGATATGAACGAGTCTTCACTCTCTGCAGTAAGAGCGGCCAAAGCTTACCGGACGGTGTCCAGCGACGCTGACTGTGTTATCTCCGGGCTTATACCTTCTGACCTCCGATTAAAACAGATTTCATTGTACAAACCAGACATTCCCTTGAATACCAGACCCTAAGAGAAGTAACTGGCCGTGTATCCTCCGACCGTGTCGAAACCAAGATCCATCTAGTGTCTAGAGCACCTTATCCATCCCGCCTATTTTCGCTCCCTCGTCTACACTATTTCACTGTACTGTTCGATATTTCAAGCAGAGTTAATTGCAATTACCAGGGCATTAGCATATATTCTATATGTGGTCTTTGAACTGGTCGATCGTTGAACTGGTCTTTGAACTAAAAACTTTATTTCGTCAATTGACAAGTGGATTAATATGAAGATCTGCCTCTCGCATCACGCGGTCCAACTGATTACTGGCCATGATAATTTTCAGTCATATTTGCATCGTTTTGGCAAAGAAGAGGAAGAAAGGTGAAGAAGACACAGCTCCAGATGTATCATGTCCATTTGTGCTGGCGACAAAGAGTCGAATAAATAAATAAGCTGTCTAATCTTTGATGAACAGGTCTAAATGTAACCATTTTTGACCATGTACAGGTTTATCCAATTTTGACTAGTCTTGTCCAATGTTAGAAAAGCAACTAATTGTAAATTATTTCTATTGATTAATAGACAATAATAAAGCTACTTAATATGGCTAAAGCTTTTGCTTTAATCATCTATGAAATTGAGAAACAATCCTTGTTATTCTTGATGTAAGCACTCCGGTACTCGACAAAGAGAGAGAATATATTTATTGTATACTTTTTATAAAGGGCTATCGACCACAAGATCCTTCTGCCCGGGTGCTTGACAATATCTAGAAAATGGTTTTTTAGCTTTTTCCATAATCGAAATACCGATAAAAACTTAAAATCCTTAACTAATAACGGTCTATGCGTATAGTAAACAATACTGAACGTGCCCTGTGACGCCATTCAAAAACCGCGAAAAATGGGGGCTTTCCAACAGGTCAAATTGTATCGGTATTTTATATATTATTTTTATTAATCCAAACTTTAGAGTACCGTTAGGTGATAAGGTAATAATCTATATAAATGCAAGTACAGTATTATAAATATAGTCAAAGTAATACTAATTGTGGACTAATCTAGCCCTTTCCTTTCGGTCATTATTCATCCTTTTCCTCTCGTTCCATTACAGTCCCTTTTCTCTTAAACTTTCTGTCACAGCCTCATCCCAGGTTTTTCTCGGTCTGCACCTTGCTCTGCGTTTATAGGGCCTCGCCTGCCATCTGTGTTTGTTTGTCAATCTTTCTTTCTTCATCCTCACAAGGTTACCAACCCATTTTAATTGTTGCCGTTTGATCCTTCCTATGACGGGTTCTACTTCCAGTTCTTCTCTTACTATGTCGTTTCTGATTCTCTCTCTTCGTGTAATCCCTTTCACTACTCGTAGGTACCTCATTTTTATGGCTTGGATTTTGCTTTTTGTTTGATTGGAACACCCAGCTCTCGCTTCCGTAAGTTAATACGGGTTCAAAAATAGTTTTGAATACCGTAATTTTTGATTTGCTGGATATTTCTTTTTTCCTTGTCAGTGAATGTGAGGCGTTGTCAGTGAATTATATAACCCAGCAGCACTTTCCAGTATATCATTTATTTCTGCGATCGATCGATCTTTCCATTTTTGTGAATCTTCACCCCCAAATATTTAAATGTTTGCACTTGCTCTATCCGTTTTTCTTCTAGTCTTCCGTTCCTATCACCATTACCTTGGTTTTTCCTGCATTCATTCTCAAATTTCGATCTATTGCAGCATTTGTCCATATTCGTGGTCTGTTAGAAAAGTATCCGACCTTATTTTTTATTTTGAAAACCGGATAGACCTTGAACCTTCGTGCACATGCGTGAAATTTTTTCCGCCTGTAGATAGCGTGAGTTGCTGTCGAGCGGTGTTCGAGTGACGTAGTGTGTAGTGCTCTCGTCGGTTTTTCAAAGCAAGTAAAATGACGACAAGTGAAATGAGGGGTGTCCTACGTCGCCTACGTGAAGTCGCCACGAATATCTTGTCTTCACCTCGATTATCTTTGCGATATTTCTCTAGCAATTGTTTTATGGAGAATATATGGTCTTACACCCGTCTGCCTTTCCTGAACCCGCATTACGTTGTGTTTCAGTTTCTTTCATTAAGCTTCCTTCTATTATTCTTTCGTATAATTTTGATATTATGCTTAGCATAATTGTTCCTCTGTAGTTGGTACATTCTCTTCTGTCGCCTTTTTGTGGATTGGTAGTATTATCCCTAGCTCCCAATCTTATGGCATTTTTTCTTCTGTCCATGCTTTATTGAACAAACTAGTAAATATTTCTAGACCTTTGGTTCCCAGGCTCTTAACCATTTCTGTTGTTATTCTATCGTGGCCTGCTGCTTTACCTGTTTTTATTCTTTACCTACGACGACTATTGTATATGCCCATTATTGTACAGTTCGTGGGCTATGTAAATACATCATACTACACACGTGTGTAACAGTCCGCGATTAATGATAAGTTATGATTTATAGCACATACGTGCGTTTGGTTTACGATTCGTTGATTGGTTGTGAGCTGCTATTACGTGCTTATACGTTCAGCGCCCCCCGTGCCACAATTCAAACTAACGGAAATTGACATTGCGTATATTGGGTTGCCTATATCTATGAACACTCTTATTCCAGTTTAACCCAAATAAGTACTAAATAATAAGGTATGTAACCATTAAGAATGTATTTCTTTTCATTTCTTTCAAGTTAAATATAGTCGATTAACACTTATATATGAAAATACAACTGCTTATTATAATGCTAAATAATGATAATTAAATAAACATAACCTAATCAGAAATAAATTTGTTACATTAAACATATTTTTCTTATTAAACAGAAACAAATTAGCGTGGTCGTAGATAAAGTATAGTACATAACTCGAGTTGTAAGGCAATTACGTACTCGCGGAATTACGCACTCTAATATGCTTCTTACAACTCTCGTTACGTAATATACTATTTCACGACTACTTCTTGGATCTTTATATCGTGCTGTTCTTAGGTTTCTTCATTACTTTCTATTTTTCTTTCTTCGCTTTCTGTTATTTCTCGTGTTTGCTCATAGAAAAAATATTTCCTCAAAGTATTCCTTCCATCTCCTCGCTATGCCTTCTTTGTCTCCCAGTATGTTTCCATCATTAGTTTATATATGGTTGACTTTAACTGATTTTCCCTTCCGAAGACCCTTGATAACTTTACAGCAAGCTAATTACATGTTATTTTAAATATTAATTTGTACACTTTCAACAGTATTTATGTAACTTTCATAACGAAGTAAAAGTGAATTTAACAATTAAAAAAAATATATGCATATTCCCTATTATAAATTACTATTTTCTATTTTGCGTTATAATATATTATGTATCGGTTATAATATGTTATGTATTATGTATCGGTTATAATATATTATGTATCGGCGATTTTATTATTTTGAAATGGCATAAAAGGGCGCAAAATAGAAAAAATACTATAACAAACTCGTTAGAAAGGCGTTTTTCAGTACTTGTCCATTAGCAAATTGGACGCGTGCTGTAAAATCGCACTTACTGAACTCGTCCTTTAATATACTAATTATCTATGATTTGCCACAACTTATGGCAATTTTCATTATTTGTAAATCATTTAATAATAGGTAAAGAATCATGGAATGTTTAAAAAATCTGATTCTATGTGGCAAGTCCAATTCTAGATTATTACAAATTACAATGTTTCGTAACAGAATACTGCTCAATCATGAAATTTAGAAAGAAACTGAAGGACATCACAGAAATAATTTACAGATCAATTTTGCTTGTAATACTTACAATTAGATAGTAGATACATTAAATGCTAAATAGAATTAATTGAAATTGAATAGACAATAGGATAAATATTTTTATAAGGCTCTTGATGGAGGATTAAGAGAAAACATATTCTAATTACTTTATAAATCTATGTAAGAACATAAATAAATGTTATTTATTATTTTTTAAATAAACGTTATTTAAATGTTTATCATTATTCAAACTACTTATTTATATCATTTTTTATAATAATTAAGAATTTATGGCGCATTTATTACGCAAATAGACAAAAATAATATGTTTATTTGTTTCTTGTCTATTACTTATTTAATTCTAAATGATTCTAAAAATGTTTAAATTGGTAAGGTAAGCATATACGGAAATTCGAGCCTAAATGTATTTAGATTGATTTGATTGGATATAGAATATATGTTGAAACGTAAAATTAGGCCGAGAGATTTAATTGAAAAACAACATAAAAACTAATACACATAATGCAATCTGAATTATGTAAATACACATTTAAATAAACGTCTTTATTACACAACGAGTCAATTTTCTTAATTAAAATATTATCATTGAGATATGAGACTACATTTAAAATTAATAAAGTAGTTGGAGCAAAAATTGAATGTCATTCGCCATCATTGTTCTACAAACCAATGATTACAAAAAATAAATTTACACAAAATGTTAGTGATAGTGGAAAGAGACAGAGTGGTATTAGTAGATTGAGTTTACGTAATACTCTATAAGAGTTTTTTTCTTAGTATAAAAATATGGGATTACGAGCCTGGTTTAAAAAATAAGCGTATGAATATTTTTTGTAAAACCGAACGACTTGGTTGGTCGCTGTGTTATTACGACCAGGCCATGACTTTAAATACCTTCTATTAAAATATAGCGCGATTTCGAATATTTTATTTCTCTTTTAAACTTTGCGGTAGGAAGTTCGCGTTACGATTTATATACATTTTTACATCGGCTAAGAAAGTGAAAGTGCACTGAGATTAAAAATTTTATTTAGAATGTCGTCTATGGTAAGTGAAAAAATGCTTTTCTAAATTAACTATTATTTGTTTTGTTTGGGTTTTTGGGTCAATTACACAAAATTTTGTGTGTTCATTCTATTCTAGTTGAATATTTTTGTTCGTGGTTGATTCTTCCTGTTATTCGATCGGTTTCTTATATTGTTCAGTGTTTTTATTTAAGCCTTAATCATTTAATTGGTCTGTGACACGATAACATCGACAGTGCTAGAACTTTATTTAGTTTCATTAGTTTGTTGAGGAAATTAACACGACATTACGAAATTTTAAATTTAAAGTGTTCTTACTTTTCTTTAGAATATTTAAAATATGATATATCAGGTTTGTTTAATACAACATTAATTAATTAACAACTTAATTACATATAGCTTTTAATGATATATTTTTTTGTAATCATATTTTTTTCTTGTCGGCTAATACAATTTTTATTTGAAATGCATTAAATAATTTTTCTCTTAAATAGATTTCTAAAATATTTGAAGTTAAAATTAAGTTTCTTTCCAAAGCATTTTCGTTTCTTTCCAAATGATATGTTTACTAATTTTCTTAATGTAGTAATAACTAGTTACTAAGCATAACATTTAGGTAACCGTAATGAATAGACAACTTTAATGCGTGTTGATTACGTATTATAAAACTCGAACATAAATCGATAAAATTAATATTATTTTGAATATAAGTGTTAATAGCGAGATATTGTGGAAATATCTACATATAATCAAAATATATTGAAGAACTTTATAGATTATGTATTATAAAACTCTAAGAACATAAATCGATAATATTAATATTATTTTCAATAAAAGTTATAATAGCGAGATATTGCCGAAATAAAATCAAAATTCATTAAATAACTTTATAGAAAATATTTTAAAGCTATTGCCCATTCGTGTCGCAAACAGTTTTTCTAATTAATAATAATCATAGCCTTTCCAGATTCATTAAATAAATATGATGTTTGATACAGTATCATGTTTTGTGAAACCACAAAATTATTTTACTCATATTGTTAAAAAACAAATATTGCATTGATTCATAAAAAATAAATTTCCAACAAAAGTTTTTAAATTTAGCCTTTAAAGCCCATTACATTTCATATGATTTACTGAGATTTCATATTATTTATTGTTAGCTTATCTATATTACTTATATATTACCTTTAATATAGAACTCACATTATAGATAATGTATCTGTATACAATTTTAACATAGAAAGCATTGAAACCTTTTAAAAGTAGAATTAATTTTTTTAAATAAATATTTTTATCAATTATATCAATAAATATAAAAATTAATATCTAGTTAAGGTATAGATACAAATTGGTAGTTTTTCAAATTGGTCATTTTATTTATATATATATATATATATATATATATATATATATATATATATATATATATATATATATATATATATATATATATATATTATCTGTAATAGACTATAGCATTATCTATAACACCGTATAGCATTATCCATAATAAAAATTACTTTTTGTTAGGTTACATCTGTCAGGATATCTATATTAGGTACTATCTGAATTATGAAAAATAGACTAGATAAATTGTGTTTATAATCTACATAAACCGACTATTCTCGTTTTTGAACATTTATTGATTAGACTTGGTAATAGACTACTGACTAGACTACAAATAGACTAGTTAAGTTACATTTGAAAACAAGGTAAATAGACTAGGTAGTCATACTATTCTAGTTTTCGCTTATTATTTAGTTTGGCTATATTAGGTACTATCTGAATTATGCAAAATAGACTAGATAAATTGTATTTGTAAACTAGATAAACAGACTATTCTAGTTTACACTAGAAGTTTACACAAGAACATTTATTGATTAGACGAGGTAATAGACTACTGACTAGACTACAAATAGACTAGATAAGTTACATTTGAAAACTAGGTAAACAGACTAGGTAGTCAAACTATTCTAGTTTTCATTTTAATTCGTTTCGCTTGACTATATAGTGTAATTTGCAATTGCAATCTTGAAAGATTCCGTAAAGCGCAGAAATTCCAAATATAGGAAATCTAATCAGATATCAAAATTTTGATAAGATTTTTTTAAAATTAAAACAATAAACTTTAAAGTGCCACCTGATTTCTGAGACACTTGGACATTCATTTTTTGAGTAAACACAGGAATTATTGAATGCATGGTCTTGTCTGTTTACTCTTGCCTGTCTAATTTATGTATTTAATTTGTGTATTTTATTTATCTAGTATGCCTAGCCTTAGCCTTGTATGTCTAGCCTTATTCGTCTAGTATTGGTAGTACCCTTATCCATCTGTATAGCCTTGTCCGCCTAATCTAATCTACCTCATGTTTGTCTGTCTAGTCTTGTCTGTATGGTCTTGTCAGTTTGGTCTACTCTGTCTGATCTTGTCTGTCTGGTCTTGCCAGTTTTTATTGGGACATAGTAAGCATATTCAGTTGACTTGTCAAGTGTCCCCCTGAATTCACGAGCACTTCAGAACTGCTTTTCGCAAAAACTACATGATGGCGTTGTCTATTTTTTTCTTACCTTACCTCCCCCAACCACAGTAAGTGATTAGGGGTTCAGGGGTTGATGTTAATTCCGCTCTCCGTCCTGTTTGTCCTTTCGTCATTTTCCTTCTTGCTCAGTATGTTCCTAGTCATGTTCTATGTGACCTCCAGTCTTCTTCTGTCCTTAGCATTATTTGTCATTATTCTTGCTCCTAAGGTGTCCTTTGGTTTGGCAGTCCAATTGTCTCTCTGGGGCATTCAAAGATTGTGTGTGAAACACAGTCTATGCTCCCATAGTAGGCGCATAGATCATCCCCTGTCCTCCTGAAATTACACAGGTAGTGTGTACACAACTGTGCCCGCTCAACGCTTGGGTCAGGTAGCAATTTACTTCCCCGTGCTTTCTTATTACCCGTTGCTCTACTTCTGGGATCAAGAGTCGTGTCCATTCCGCTTTGGTTGAATTGGTCCAGCATTTTTGCCAAGTTACGAGCATTTCTGACTTTGCCCTCTTCTTCTGTTCGTCCTTGTTTAATCCCACATCTCTTCTTCTTGATTTAAACATGTTGCTTTTTTTCAACAACGCTTGATATTGGCGCTATACCTCTAATCAGAAGGGCAGTGTCACCTGAGAACGTCCCATATGAACTTGTAACGCGCAGCTGTCTGGTCTTGTTTGTCTGAACTTGTCTGTCTAGTCGTGTCTCTCTGAAGTTCTCTGTCTGGTCTTGTCTGTCTGGATTGTCTGTCTGGTCTTGTATGTCTGGTTTTGTGTGTCTGGTCTTGTATGTCTGGTCTTGTCTGTCTGGTCTTGCCAGTCTGGTCTTCTCTATCTGGTCTTGTCTGTCTGGTCTTCTCTATCTGGTCTTGTCTGTCTGGTCTTGTCTGTCCGGTCTTGTCTGTCCGGTCTTGTCTGTCCGGTCTTGTCTGTCCGGTCTTGTCTGTCCAGTCTTGTCTGTCCGGTCTTGTCTGTCCGGTCTTGTCTGTCCGGTCTTGTCTGTCCGGTCTTGTCTCTCCGATCTTATCTGTCCGGTCTTGTCTGTCCGGTCTTGTCTGTCCAGTCTTGTCTTGTCTGTCTGGTCTTGTCTGTCTGGTCTTGTCTGTCTGGTCTTGTCTGTCTGGTCTTGTCTGTCTGGTCTTGTCTGTCTGGTCTTGTCTGTCTGGTCTTGCCTGTCTGGTCTTGTCTGTCTGGTCTTGCCTGTCTGGTCTTGTCTGTCTGGTCTTGTCTGTCTGGTCTTGACTGCCTGGTCTTGTCTGTCTGGTCTTGTCTGTCTGGTCTTGTCTGTCTGGTCTTGTCTGTCTGGTCTTGTCTGCCTGGTCTTGTCTGTCTGGTCTTGTCTGTCTGGTCTTGTCTGTCTGGTCTTGTCTGTCTGGTCTGGTCTGTCTGGTCTTGTCTGTCTGGTCTTGTCTGTCTGGTCTTGTCTGTCTGGTCTTGTCTGTCTGGTCTTGTCTGTCTGGTCTTGTCTGTCTGGTCTTGTCTGTCTGGTCTTGTCTGTCTGGTCTTGTCTGTCTGGTCTTGTCTGTCTGGTCTTGTCTGTCTGGTCTTGTCTGTCTGGTCTTGTCTGTCTGGTCTTGTCTGTCTGGTCTTGTCAGTCTGGTGTTGTCTGTCTGGTCTTGTCTGTCTGGTCTTGTCTGTCTGGTCTTGTCTGTCTAGTCTTGTCTGTCTGGTCTTGACTGTCTGGTCTTGTCTGTCTGGTCTTGTCTGTCTGGTCTTGTCTGTCTGGTCTTGTCTGTATGGTCTTGTCTGTCTGGTCTTGTCTGTCTGGTCTTGTCTATCTGGTCTTGTCTGTCTGGTCTTGTCTGTCTGGTCTTGTCTGTCTGGTCTTGTCTGTCTGGTCTTGTCTGTCTGATTTTGTCAGTCTGGTTTTGTCTGTCTGGTTTTGTCTGTCTGGTCTTGTCTGTCTGGTCTTGTCTGTCTGGTCTTGTCTGTCTGGCCTTGTCTGTCTGGTCTTGTCTGTCTGGTCTTGTCTGTCTGGTCTTGTCTGTCTGGTCTTGTCTGTCTGGTCTTGTCTGTCTGGTCTTGTCTGTCTGGTCTTGTCTGTCTGGTCTTGTCTGTCTGGTCTTGTCTGTCTGGTCTTGTCTGTCTGGTCTTGTCTGTCTGGTCTTGTCTGTCTGGTCTTGACTGTCTGGTCTTGTCTGTCTGGTCTTGTCTGTCTGGTCTTGTCTGTCTGGTCTTGTCTGTCTGGTCTTGTCTGTCTGGTCTTGTCTGTCTGGTCTTGTCTGTCTGGTCTTGTCTGTCTGGTCTTGTCTGTCTGGTCTTGTCTCTCTGGTCTTGTCTGTCTGGTCTTGTCTGTCTCGTCTTGTCTGTCTGGTCTTGTCTGTCTGGTCTTGTCTGTCTGGTCTTGTCTGTCTGGTCTTGCCTGTCTAGTCTTGTCTGTCTGGTCTTGTCTGTCTGGTCTTGTCTGTCTGATCTTGTCTGTCTGGTCTTGTCTGTCTGGTTTTGTCTGTCTGGTCTTGTCTGTCTGGTCTTGTCTGTCTGGTCTTGTCTGTTTGGTCTTGCCTGTCTGGTCTTGTCTGTCTGGTCTTGCCTGTCTGGTCTTGTCTGTCTGGTCTTGTCTGTCTTGTCTTGTCCGTCTGGTCTTGTCTGTCTGGTCTTGTCTGTCTGGTCTTGTCTGTCTGGTCTTGTCTGTCTGGTCTTGTCTGTCTGGTCTTGTCTGTCTGGTCTTGTCTGTCTGGTCTTGTCTGTCTGGTCTTGTCTGTCTGGTCTTGTCTGTCTGGTCTTGTCTGTCTGGTCTTGTCTGTCTGGTCTTGTCTGTCTGGTCTTGTCTGTCTGGTCTTGTCTGTCTGGTCTTGTCTGTCTGGTCTTGTCTGTCTGGTCTTGTCTGTCTGGTCTTGTCTGTCTGGTCTTGTCTGTCTGGTCTTGTCTGTCTGGTCTTGTCTGTCTGGTCTTGTCTGTCTGGTCTTGTCTGTCTGGTCTTGTCTGTCTGGTCTTGTCTGTCTGGTCTTGTCTGTCTGGTCTTGTCTGTCTGGTCTTGTCTGTCTGGTCTTGTCTGTCTGGTCTTGTCTGTCTGGTCTTGTCTGTCTGGTCTTGTCTGTCTGGTCTTGTCTGTCTGGTCTTGTCAGTCTGGTGTTGTCTGTCTGGTCTTGTCTGTCTGGTCTTGTCTGTCTGGTCTTGTCTGTCTAGTCTTGTCTGTCTGGTCTTGACTGTCTGGTCTTGTCTGTCTGGTCTTGTCTGTCTGGTCTTGTCTGTCTGGTCTTGTCTGTATGGTCTTGTCTGTCTGGTCTTGTCTGTCTGGTCTTGTCTATCTGGTCTTGTCTGTCTGGTCTTGTCTGTCTGGTCTTGTCTGTCTGGTCTTGTCTGTCTGATTTTGTCAGTCTGGTTTTGTCTGTCTGGTTTTGTCTGTCTGGTCTTGTCTGTCTGGTCTTGTCTGTCTGGTCTTGTCTGTCTGGTCTTGTCTGTCTGATCTTGTCTGTCTGGTCTTGTCTGTCTGGTCTTGTCTGTCTGGTCTTGTCTGTCTGGTCTTGTCTGTCTGGTCTTGTCTGTCTGGTCTTGTCTGTCTGGTCTTGTCTGTCTGGTCTTGTCTGTCTGGTCTTGTCTGTCTGGTCTTGTCTGTCTGGTCTTGTCTGTCTGGTCTTGTCTGTCTGGTCTTGTCTGTCTGGTCTTGTCTGTCTGGTCTTGTCTGTCTGGTCTTGTCTGTCTGGTCTTGTCTGTCTGGTCTTGTCTGTCTGGTCTTGTCTGTCTGGTCTTGTCTGTCTGGTCTTGTCTGTCTGGTCTTGTCTGTCTGGTCTTGTCTGTCTGGTCTTGTCTGTCTGGTCTTGTCTGTCTGGTCTTGTCTGTCTGGTCTTGTCTGTCTGGTCTTGTCTGTCTGGTCTTGTCTGTCCGGTCTTGTCTCTCTGGTCTTGTCTGTCTGGTCTTGTCTGTCTGGTCTTGTCTGTCTGGTCTTGTCTGTCTGGTCTTGTCTGTCTGGTCTTGTCTGTCTGGTCTTGTCTGTCTGGTCTTGTCTGTCTGGTCTTGTCTGTCTGGTCTTGTCTGTCTGATCTTGTCTGTCTGGTCTTGTCTGTCTGGTTTTGTCTGTCTGGTCTTGTCTGTCTGGTCTTGTCTGTCTGGTCTTGTCTGTCTGGTCTTGCCTGTCTGGTCTTGTCTGTCTGGTCTTGCCTGTCTGGTCTTGTCTGTCTGGTCTTGTCTGTCTGGTCTTGTCCGTCTGGTCTTGTCTGTCTGGTCTTGTCTGT
>CALYMW010000331.1:0-78145 GCA_944588485.1 Phosphuga atrata | reverse complement strand
AAACAGACAAGACTAGACAGACTAGACAGACAAGACTAGACAGACAAGACTAGACAGACAAGACTAGACAGACAAGACTAGACAGACAAGACTAGACAGACAAGACTAGACAGACAAGACTAGACAGACAAGACTAGACAGACAAGACTAGACAGACAAGACTAGACAGACAAGACTAGACAGACAAGACTAGACAGACAAGACTAGACAGACAAGACTAGACAGACAAGACTAGACAGACAAGACTAGACAGACAAGACTAGACAGACAAGACTAGACAGACAAGACTAGACAGACAAGACTAGACAGACAAGACTAGACAGACAAGACTAGACAGACAAGACTAGACAGACAAGACTAGACAGACAAGACTAGACAGACAAGACTAGACAGACAAGACTAGACAGACAAGACTAGACAGACAAGACTAGACAGACAAGACTAGACAGACAAGACTAGACAGACAAGACTAGACAGACAAGACTAGACAGACAAGACTAGACAGACAAGACTAGACAGACAAGACCAGACAGACAAGACTAGACAGACAACACTAAACAGACAAGGCTAAACAGACAAGACTAGACAGACAAGACTAGACAGACAAGACTAGACAGACAAGACTAGACAGACAAGACTAGACAGACAAGACTAGACAGACAAGACTAGACAGACAAGACTAGACAGACAAGACTAGACAGACAAGACTAGACAGACAAGACTAGACAGGCAAGACTATAGGCAAGACAAGTTATAAGAGCGAGAAAGCGGGTATAAAACCGATAAAGCCCGTAAGTGATAATGTTAAGGACTCACAAAAACAAAAAAAGTCTAATGCCGAGTTGAATGAGATAGTAAATATCGACATTGATAAAAATGTAAACACGAATAAAGAAATATGGCAGTTTCAAAAAAACAAAAGGATCCGTAAACCTAGAATAATTTATGGAAATGCGGACGCAGCACTAATCAAAGCGGCTAACAGATATGCACATGTGCATGTCTTTAAACTAGATCCTGCAATAACGGAAACTGAAATGATATGTCATCTTAAAGGAAAAAATATTAATCCCGTAATATGTGAGAAGTTGGACTCAAGACGTCATGAGGAATATGCTTCGTTCAGAATAACAGCAGCGTTTAAACTGCTCGAGATTCTAATTCGTCCGGAAACTTGGCCAAAACACAGCCGTGTAAAGCGTTTTTTCCCAAGAAAGGAAAGCCACAGATTAAAGGATCTGACGATTATGGGGCCGTCAAATTACAGTCTAATTTTCTTGAATGTACAAAGTGTTAAACAAAAAGTGGATCAGTTAGAAATTTTAACTGCTATAAGTAAACCAGATATCTTATGTTTAGCTGAAACATGGCTAAATGATCTATCAATTCAGCAAGTGCCAATTGAAAATTGCCAATTTTTCTCTGGTCAGCGCATTCTGCAGGAAAAACTCCAGTGGTGGCGGGGTGGCTATTTGGGCGAAAACTTCTCTCCAAGGTAAAGAAATTTTGAACCTCCCTTCAATAGAAAAACAAATTGAAATATGTGGTATAGAATGGAAGAAAAGGAGACATAAATTAGCTATCATCACAATTTATAGACCTCCTTTAGGTTGCCCGGCAACATTTATAGATATCCTGGAAAATAGCTTGGACAACATCTTCAACATATATGACGAGATAATGGTGGTGGGTGATTTCAATATTCACTTTGAAACTAACTTTACAGAAAAATCTAATTTAATCAATTTAATGCATTCGTATGGATTGGAGGTGTTAGTAAAAGAATTCACACGCATAACAGAAACCACTAAGAGCACAATCGACAACATATTTGCTCAGCCAAGTTACAATTCATATATTGAAATACAAGACACGACTATCTCGGACCATATAATCTTACTGCTTAATAATGTAAATCTGAATCTGCAAGAGAAACAGCAATATAAACACTCTCGTAACTTCTGCATAAGAAACAAAGCTAATTTCCATTCGGCGTTAAAAGAGGAATCATGGGCGAGTTGTTTTGAACCAGAAGACTGTAATGTTAAAGCTGCGGAGCTCATCAAAACCATTCAGTACCATTTCAACATGAATTTCCCCATAATGAAAATAAAGAAGACTTCTAATCCGTGGATAACAGAAGAACTGAAAATATCTAGTCGCAAACTGCAAGATCTGTATGTGTTGCAAAAAGAGTATCCGTTTTTAAAAATGAAATACTTTCGAGAAAAAAGAAACCATTCCAATTTGATACGCCTTACAAAAAATGAACTATTATAATGCGAGAATAGATAAGGCAACAAACAAACAAAAAGCTCTGTGGTACACCATAAACGAATTGGCCAACAAACCTAAAGGAGAAAGTCGATAAATCCTAAATGAAAATGATAATACCATAGACAATCTGACCGAAATTGCAAGAATATTTAACCTGTTCTTCAAAAATGCGCCAGAGCTTGTAATCAAAAATATAGATCCGACAACCATAAATAATAATCACATCTCAAATATTCACAACAGCATGTTTCTGGAAGAGATGTCTGAATTGGAAATTCGCGACATTTTCAATTCTTTAAAAAACAAAGCAAGTGCTGGTCCAGATGGTTTGCAATGTAATCTCATCAAAGAAGTAAGTAACGAGCTAATACATCCCATTAGAAATCTTGTAAATTGTTCCTTTAAAAACGAAAAATTTATCCAGACGTGTTAAAAACTTCAATGATAATTCCAATTTTCAAAAAGGGAGATAAATCCTTAAAAGATAATTATAGACCGGTTGCCTTAATATCAGTCATTGCCAAGATAATGGAATATTGTATGGAAAAGAGACTATTATCCTTTCTCACTAAACACAAAATAATTCCTAGTCATCAACATGGGTTTTGCAAAAATAAATCAACTATAACGGCTATAGAACAAGTTTACAATAAGGTAATAAACATAATTGATAAAACAAAATGCCTGGTGGGCATTTTTTATGACTTGTCGAAAGCCTTCGACTATGTTGACCATAATAAATTAATAGAAAAACTTGAAATATATGGGATCCGAGGAGTAACAGGTCGGTGGTTCCAATCTTACTTATCAAACCGGAAACAATATGTAAAGCTTGGAAAAGCCACTTCGGACATAATATCTACGTCGTTGGGGGTTCCACAAGGAACTGTCTTAGCCCCGATTTTGTTTTCCATTTATACGGCGGACTTAATCAATTTCATAGGTGTGGACAACTGCACCTTATACGCGGATGATACCAGTGTAATTGTCTGTCGTTCAATTCTGAGATCTGAGAAACTGCGATCGCTACCAAATCCATAATTCAAAAGATGAATCTATGGTTTGCTGCTAATAACCTTCACCTAAACCCGCAGAAAACAAAATATATCAACATCCAAACAACAAGAAGTAGCTACAATGACGACATAGACCTAGTTATAAACAAAAGCTGCATTGCAAGAACCAAGAACATAAAGTTCCTAGGAGTGCATTTCGATGAACACCTCTCTTCGAAAATAATGGCAGATGCAGTTATTGGCAAAATAATTGGCAAAACGGAAAAGTATTTTTTAACTAAGGCGAGTGACTGACCTAATATACAAGTTGGTGTTATTAAATGTGTACCATGCGGAAATTGAATCTATTATATCATATGGGATATTAATATGAGGGTCATCACATCATTTAAAAAGAGTATTCATCGCCCAGAAAAGGATTATCCGGGTACTTGCAGGAATTAAAAGAAGAAGTTCGTGCAAACCTGAATTTGTAAAATTGAAAGTTCTATCAGTGCCGTGCATATATTTGTGGGAAGTGGCATGCTATATTCACAAAAATAAACATATGTTTCCAAGAAATGAAGACATTCATAATCGAAAACCAAGAAATGCCTCAAATCTAAGGCCTATTAAGAGCAGCCCTACATTATGCAGCGCTGCCCCGAATCGCTTAGGAATTTTGATCTTCAACAAGATTCCATTGGAAATCAAAAATGAAAATGCATACAAGGTGTTTAGGAAAAAATTAAAAGACTTCCTGTTACAAAAATGTTTCTATTCAATTGAAAATTTTCTGGAGGGTTGATAGATTTCTAGTCGCTCTAATCTGATGGTAGCTATTACATGTTCACAGCTATTATTTGTTCTTTGTATTTCGTATCTGAGTTTTGTATTTTGTACTTTGTACGTATCTTGTATTTTGCATTTTGTGGATTGTTTTTTGTATTTTATATATTATTTTATATATTTTACATTTTTTATTTTATATTTTGCATTTTACATTTTACTTTTTACATTCTACGCTCTACATTTTATATCATAATTTATTTTATATTTTACATATTATACATTTGTCATTTTATATTTAATATTTTAGTTCGTTCAGACATTGCTTAGTTAGTGTATTTGAACTTTTATTAATTCTATACATGACACGCCTTATTTGTAACCCATACATCAAAAGACTAAATAAATATTTGATTTGATTTGACTAGACGGACAAGACTAGACAGACAAGACTAGACAGACAAGACTAGACAGACAAGACTAGACAGACAAGACTAGACAGACAAGACTAGACAGACAAGACTAGACAGACAAGACTAGACAGACAAGACTAGACAGACAAGACTAGACAGACAAGACGAGACAGACAAGACTAGACAGACAAGACTAGACAGACAAGACTAGACAGACAAGACTAGACAGACAAGACTAGACAGACAAGACTAGACAGACAAGACTAGACAGACAAGACTAGACAGACAAGACTAGACAGACAAGACTAGACAGACAAGACTAGACAGACAAGACTAGACAGACAAGACTAGACAGACAAGACTAGACAGACAAGACTAGACAGACAAGACTAGACAGACAAGACTAGACAGACAAGACTAGACAGACAAGACTAGACAGACAAGACTAGACAGACAAGACTAGACAGACAAGACTAGACAGACAAGACTAGACAGACAAGACTAGACAGACAAGACTAGACAGACAAGACTATTAAGAGCAGAAATAATACCAATTTTCAAGAAGGGAAACATAGACGATATAGACAACTACAGGCCGATCAGTCTACAATCAGCTTTCTCGAAAATTATGGAGAAGCTAATTTGTAAAAGGTTATTACTTTTCCTAAACAAATTCCACATCATTAGCCAACGACAGCATGGGTTTATTAAAGGTCGTTCCATAGAGACTGCTTGCTTCCAATTTATAAGAGAGATAATGAGTCAACTTGAAGATCATAATATACCATGCGGGATTCTACTGGACCTCTCTAAAGCATACGACACAGTCGACCACGCCATCCTATTAAGTAAAGTTGAAAGATATGGAATTAGGGGAGTAACCTTAAACTTGCTTACATCCTATTTAAATAACAGAACACAAATCTCAGAAATTTATACCCCGCAAGAGAAACTAAGATCGACGCCGAGAAAATAGGTATCCCACAAGGTAGCATTTTGGGCCCGCTTCTGTTTATTTTGTACATAAATGACCTACCAAAATTAAATTTAAACAATACACCAAACTTGATAATAAATTATGCAGACGATACGAGCTTAATTGTAGCTAATAAGGATACAACCGAACTCACAAATAGCATCGAGACATCAATAGCAACGCTGGAAACGTGGTTTAGTGAGAACAAATTAGTGGTAAATAAAAAAAAAAAAAACCTAATTATATTTAAAACAAAACGTGATAATCGAATATATAACATGAATATCTTAGTTCAAAACGTTCAAGCGGAACTTAGGAAAAATGTAAAACTGCTAGGAATCCATATAGACGACACTCTGGATTGGACTTCCCATATATCATATGTTTCAAATAAACTTAATAAAGCATTATATGCTTTACGTATTCTTAAACACTACCTAAACCCAGAGATATTACGTGCGGTATACGATGCTAACTTTCATAGCCATATTCGTTTTGGTATACTGTTCTGGGGTGGCGGCACAAACATAAAGGACATCACCACTATACACAAAGAAGCACTAAGAGTCCTACTTAACCTAAAGTTCAGGGAATCATGCAGAGGAAAGTTTAGCGCCGCAAACATACTTACTACAACAGGTACATATATTTACGAAGCCCTACTGTTTATATTTAAAAATAAATACCTATTCAGTCAGTACAAAATTAACAACGAGAAGACCACAAGGTTTGCAAATCTAAACTACAACGTTCCCAAACATAAACTGACCATGTCTGAAAAATGTCCTCCATATGTAAATATTAAATTATTCAATGCCCTGCCACGGTCAATTAAAGAACAAACAAAATTCAGGGATTATAAGAAAATGCTTCACCATATCCTAATTAATATTGAGCCCTACTCGATGCAGGAGTACTACGTTGCAATAAAAAACTATTGAAGTTTCAAGTTTTAAATTCGGATTTTGACACATTTCTTTTAGCATACATTCAGAATATTGTTATATTTATGTAATTATTTCCCCTTTATGTAAGCTTATATATTGAAATAAATTGAATTGAATTGAATTGAATTGAATTAAATTGACTAGACAGACAAGACTAGACAGACAAGACTAGACAGACAAGACTAGACAGACAAGACTAGACAGACAAGACTAGACAGACAAGACTAGACAGACAAGACTAGACAGACAAGACTAGACAGACAAGACTAGACAGACAAGACTAGACAGACAAGACTAGACAGACAAGACTAGACAGACAAGACTAGACAGACAAGACTAGACAGACAAGGACAGACAAGACTAGACAAGACTAGACAGACAAGACTAGACAGACAAGACTAGACAGACAAGACTAGACAGACAAGACTAGACAGACAAGACTAGACAGACAAGACTAGACAGACAAGACTAGACAGACAAGACTAGACAGACAAGACTAGACAGACAAGACTAGACAGACAAGACTAGACAGACAAGACTAGACAGACAAGACTAGACAGACAAGACAAGACAGACCAAGACTAGACAGACAAGACTAGACAGACAAGACTAGACAGACAAGACTAGACAGACAAGACTAGACAGACAGACAAGACTAGACAGACAAGACTAGACAGACAAGACTAGACAGACAAGACTAGACAGACAAGACTAGACAGACAAGACTAGACAGACAAGACTAGACAGACAAGACTAGACAGACAAGACTAGACAGACAGACAGACAAGACTAGACAGACAAGACTAGACAGACAAGACTAGACAGACAAGACTAGACAGACAAGACTAGACAGACAAGACTAGACAGACAAGACTAGACAGACAAGACTAGACAGACAAGACTAGACAGACAAGACTAGACAGACAAGACTAGACAGACAAGACTAGACAGACAAGACTAGACAGACAAGACTAGACAGACAAGACTAGACAGACAAGACTAGACAGACAAGACTAGACAGACAAGACTAGACAGACAAGACTAGACAGACAAGACTAGACAGACAAGACTAGACAGACAAGACTAGACAGACAAGACTAGACAGACAAGACTAGACAGACAAGACTAGACAGACAAGACTAGACAGACAGACTAGAAAGACAAGACTAGACAGACAAGACTAGAAAGACAAGACTAGACAGACAAGACTAGACAGACAAGACTAGACAGACAAGACTAGACAGACAAGACTAGACAGACAAGACTAGACAGACAAGACTAGACAGACAAGACTAGACAGACAAGACTAGACAGACAAGACTAGACAGACAAGACTAGACAGACAAGACTAGACAGACAAGACTAGACAGACAAGACTAGACAGACAAGACTAGACAGACAAGACTAGACAGACAAGACTAGACAGACAAGACTAGACAGACAAGACTAGACAGACAAGACTAGACAGACAAGACTAGACAGACAAGACTAGACAGACAAGACTAGACAGACAAGACTAGACAGACAAGACTAGACAGACAAGACTAGACAGACAAGACTAGACAGACAAGACTAGACAGACAAGACTAGACAGACAAGACTAGACAGACAAGACTAGACAGACAAGACTAGACAGACAAGACTAGACAGACAAGACTAGACAGACAAGACTAGACAGACAGACTAGACAGACAAGACTAGACAGACAAGACTAGACAGACAAGACTAGACAGACAAGACTAGACAGACAAGACTAGACAGACAAGACTAGACAGACAAGACTAGACAGACAAGACTAGACAGACAAGACTAGACAGACAAGACTAGACAGACAAGACTAGACAGACAAGACTAGACAGACAAGACTAGACAGACAAGACTAGACAGACAAGAAGACAGACAGACTAGACAGACAAGACTAGACAGACAAGACTAGACAGACAAGACTAGACAGACAAGACTAGACAGACAAGACTAGACAGACAAGACTAGACAGACAAGACTAGACAGACAAGACTAGACAGACAAGACTAGACAGACAAGACTAGACAGACAAGACTAGACAGACAAGACTAGACAGACAAGACTAGACAGACAAGACTAGACAGACAAGACTAGACAGACAAGACTAGACAGACAAGACTAGACAGACAAGACTAGACAGACAAGACTAGACAGACAAGACTAGACAGACAAGACTAGACAGACAAGACTAGACAGACAAGACTAGACAGACAAGACTAGACAGACAAGACTAGACAGACAAGACTAGACAGACAAGACTAGACAGACAAGACTAGACAGACAAGACTAGACAGACAAGACTAGACAGACAAGACTAGACAGACAAGACTAGACAGACAAGACTAGACAGACAAGACTAGACAGACAAGACTAGACAGACAAGACTAGACAGACAAGACTAGACAGACAAGACTAGACAGACAAGACTAGACAGACAAGACTAGACAGACAAGACTAGACAGACAAGACTAGACAGACAAGACTAGACAGACAAGACTAGACAGACAAGACTAGACAGACAAGACTAGACAGACAAGACTAGACAGACAAGACTAGACAGACAAGACTAGACAGACAAGACTAGACAGACAAGACTAGACAGACAAGACAAGACTAGACAGACAAGACTAGACAGACAAGACTAGACAGACAAGACTAGACAGACAAGACTAGACAGACAAGACTAGACAGACAAGACTAGACAGACAAGACTAGACAGACAAGACTAGACAGACAAGACTAGACAGACAAGACTAGACAGACAAGACTAGACAGACAAGACTAGACAGACAAGACTAGACAGACAAGACTAGACAGACAAGACTAGACAGACAAGACTAGACAGACAAGACTAGACAGACAAGACTAGACAGACAAGACTAGACAGACAAGACTAGACAGACAAGACTAGACAGACAAGACTAGACAGACAAGACTAGACAGACAAGACTAGACAGACAAGACTAGACAGACAAGACTAGACAGACAAGACTAGACAGACAAGACTAGACAGACAAGACTAGACAGACAAGACTAGACAGACAAGACTAGACAGACAAGACTAGACAGACAAGACTAGACAGACAAGACTAGACAGACAAGACTAGACAGACAAGACTAGACAGACAAGACTAGACAGACAAGGACTAGACAGACAAGACTAGACAGACAAGACTAGACAGACAAGACTAGACAGACAAGACTAGACAGACAAGACTAGACAGACAAGACTAGACAGACAAGACTAGACAGACAAGACTAGACAGACAAGACTAGACAGACAAGACTAGACAGACAAGACTAGACAGACAAGACTAGACAGACAAGACTAGACAGACAAGACTAGACAGACAAGACTAGACAGACAAGACTAGACAGACAAGACTAGACAGACAAGACTAGACAGACAAGACTAGACAGACAAGACTAGACAGACAAGACTAGACAGACAAGACTAGACAGACAAGACTAGACAGACAAGACTAGACAGACAAGACTAGACAGACAAGACTAGACAGACAAGACTAGACAGACAAGACTAGACAGACAAGACTAGACAGACAAGACTAGACAAGACTAGACAGACAAGATAGACAGACAAGACTAGACAGACAAGACTAGACAGACAAGACTAGACAGACAAGACTAGACAGACAAGACTAGACAGACAAGACTAGACAGACAAGACTAGACAGACAAGACTAGACAGACAAGACTAGACAGACAAGACTAGACAGACAAGACTAGACAGACAAGACTAGACAGACAAGACTAGACAGACAAGACTAGACAGACAAGACTAGACAGACAAGACTAGACAGACAAGACTAGACAGACAAGACTAGACAGACAAGACTAGACAGACAAGACTAGACAGACAAGACTAGACAGACAAGACTAGACAGACAAGACTAGACAGACAAGACTAGACAGACAAGACTAGACAGACAAGACTAGACAGACAAGACTAGACAGACAAGACTAGACAGACAAGACTAGACAGACAAGACTAGACAGACAAGACTAGACAGACAAGACTAGACAGACAAGACTAGACAGACAAGACTAGACAGACAAGACTAGACAGACAAGACTAGACAGACAAGACTAGACAGACAAGACTAGACAGACAAGACTAGACAGACAAGACTAGACAGACAAGACTAGACAGACAAGACTAGACAGACAAGACTAGACAGACAAGACTAGACAGACAAGACTAGACAGACAAGACTAGACAGACAAGACTAGACAGACAAGACTAGACAGACAAGACTAGACAGACAAGACTAGACAGACAAGACTAGACAGACAAGACTAGACAGACAAGACTAGACAGACAAGACTAGACAGACAAGACTAGACAGACAAGACTAGACAGACAAGACTAGACAGACAAGACTAGACAGACAAGACTAGACAGACAAGACTAGACAGACAAGACTAGACAGACAAGACTAGACAGACAAGACTAGACAGACAAGACTAGACAGACAAGACTAGACAGACAAGACTAGACAGACAAGACTAGACAGACAGACTAGACAGACAAGACTAGACAGACAAGACTAGACAGACAAGACTAGACAGACAAGACTAGACAGACAAGACTAGACAGACAAGACTAGACAGACAAGACTAGACAGACAAGACTAGACAGACAAGACTAGACAGACAAGACTAGACAGACAAGACTAGACAGACAAGACTAGACAGACAAGACTAGACAGACAAGACTAGACAGACAAGACTAGACAGACAAGACTAGACAGACAAGACTAGACAGACAAGACTAGACAGACAAGACTAGACAGACAAGACTAGACAGACAAGACTAGACAGACAAGACTAGACAGACAAGACTAGACAGACAAGACTAGACAGACAAGACTAGACAGACAAGACTAGACAGACAAGACTAGACAGACAAGACTAGACAGACAAGACTAGACAGACAAGACTAGACAGACAAGACTAGACAGACAAGACTAGACAGACAAGACTAGACAGACAAGACTAGACAGACAAGACTAGACAGACAAGACTAGACAGACAAGACTAGACAGACAAGACTAGACAGACAAGACTAGACAGACAAGACTAGACAGACAAGACTAGACAGACAAGACTAGACAGACAAGACTAGACAGACAAGACTAGACAGACAAGACTAGACAGACAAGACTAGACAGACAAGACTAGACAGACAAGACTAGACAGACAAGACTAGACAGACAAGACTAGACAGACAAGACTAGACAGACAAGACTAGACAGACAAGACTAGACAGACAAGACTAGACAGACAAGACTAGACAGACAAGACTAGACAGACAAGACTAGACAGACAAGACTAGACAGACAAGACTAGACAGACAAGACTAGACAGACAAGACTAGACAGACAAGACTAGACAGACAAGACTAGACAGACAAGACTAGACAGACAAGACTAGACAGACAAGACTAGACAGACAAGACTAGACAGACAAGACTAGACAGACAAGACTAGACAGACAAGACTAGACAGACAAGACTAGACAGACAAGACTAGACAGACAAGACTAGACAGACAAGACTAGACAGACAAGACTAGACAGACAAGACTAGACAGACAAGACTAGACAGACAAGACTAGACAGACAAGACTAGACAGACAAGACTAGACAGACAAGACTAGACAGACAAGACTAGACAGACAAGACTAGACAGACAAGACTAGACAGACAAGACTAGACAGACAAGACTAGACAGACAAGACTAGACAGACAAGACTAGACAGACAAGACTAGACAGACAAGACTAGACAGACAAGACTAGACAGACAAGACTAGACAGACAAGACTAGACAGACAAGACTAGACAGACAAGACTAGACAGACAAGACTAGACAGACAAGACTAGACAGACAAGACTAGACAGACAAGACTAGACAGACAAGACTAGACAGACAAGACTAGACAGACAAGACTAGACAGACAAGACTAACAGACAAGACTAGACAGACAAGACTAGACAGACAAGACTAGACAGACAAGACTAGACAGACAAGACTAGACAGACAAGACTAGACAGACAAGACTAGACAGACAAGACTAGACAGACAAGACTAGACAGACAAGACTAGACAGACAAGACTAGACAGACAAGACTAGACAGACAAGACTAGACAGACAAGACTAGACAGACAAGACTAGACAGACAAGACTAGACAGACAAGACTAGACAGACAAGACTAGACAGACAAGACTAGACAGACAAGACTAGACAGGACAAGACTAGACAGACAAGACTAGACAGACAAGACTAGACAGACAAGACTAGACAGACAAGACTAGACAGACAAGACTAGACAGACAAGACTAGACAGACAAGACTAGACAGACAAGACTAGACAGACAAGACTAGACAGACAAGACTAGACAGACAAGACTAGACAGACAAGACTAGACAGACAAGACTAGACAGACAAGACTAGACAGACAAGACTAGACAGACAAGACTAGACAGACAAGACTAGACAGACAAGACTAGACAGACAAGAAGACAGACAAGACTAGACAGACAAGACTAGACAGACAAGACTAGACAGACAAGACTAGACAGACAAGACTAGACAGACAAGACTAGACAGACAAGACTAGACAGACAAGACTAGACAGACAAGACTAGACAGACAAGACTAGACAGACAAGACTAGACAGACAAGACTAGACAGACAAGACTAGACAGACAAGACTAGACAGACAAGACTAGACAGACAAGACTAGACAGACAAGACTAGACAGACAAGACTAGACAGACAAGACTAGACAGACAAGACTAGACAGACAAGACTAGACAGACAAGACTAGACAGACAAGACTAGACAGACAAGACTAGACAGACAAGACTAGACAGACAAGACTAGACAGACAAGACTAGACAGACAAGACTAGACAGACAAGACTAGACAGACAAGACTAGACAGACAAGACTAGACAGACAAGACTAGACAGACAAGACTAGACAGACAAGACTAGACAGACAAGACTAGACAGACAAGACTAGACAGACAAGACTAGACAGACAAGACTAGACAGACAAGACTAGACAGACAAGACTAGACAGACAAGACTAGACAGACAAGACTAGACAGACAAGACTAGACAGACAAGACTAGACAGACAAGACTAGACAGACAAGACTAGACAGACAAGACTAGACAGACAAGACTAGACAGACAAGACTAGACAGACAAGACTAGACAGACAAGACTAGACAGACAAGACTAGACAGACAAGACTAGACAGACAAGACTAGACAGACAAGACTAGACAGACAAGACTAGACAGACAAGACTAGACAGACAAGACTAGACAGACAAGACTAGACAGACAAGACTAGACAGACAAGACTAGACAGACAAGACTAGACAGACAAGACTAGACAGACAAGACTAGACAGACAAGACTAGACAGACAAGACTAGACAGACAAGACTAGACAGACAAGACTAGACAGACAAGACTAGACAGACAAGACTAGACAGACAAGACTAGACAGACAAGACTAGACAGACAAGACTAGACAGACAAGACTAGACAGACAAGACTAGACAGACAAGACTAGACAGACAAGACTAGACAGACAAGACTAGACAGACAAGACTAGACAGACAAGACTAGACAGACAAGACTAGACAGACAAGACTAGACAGACAAGACTAGACAGACAAGACTAGACAGACAAGACTAGACAGACAAGACTAGACAGACAAGACTAGACAGACAAGACTAGACAGACAAGACTAGACAGACAAGACTAGACAGACAAGACTAGACAGACAAGACTAGACAGACAAGACTAGACAGACAAGACTAGACAGACAAGACTAGACAGACAAGACTAGACAGACAAGACTAGACAGACAAGACTAGACAGACAAGACTAGACAGACAAGACTAGACAGACAAGACTAGACAGACAAGACTAGACAGACAAGACTAGACAGACAAGACTAGACAGACAAGACTAGACAGACAAGACTAGACAGACAAGACTAGACAGACAAGACTAGACAGACAAGACTAGACAGACAAGACTAGACAGACAAGACTAGACAGACAAGACTAGACAGACAAGACTAGACAGACAAGACTAGACAGACAAGACTAGACAGACAAGACTAGACAGACAAGACTAGACAGACAAGACTAGACAGACAAGACTAGACAGACAAGACTAGACAGACAAGACTAGACAGACAAGACTAGACAGACAAGACTAGACAGACAAGACTAGACAGACAAGACTAGACAGACAAGACTAGACAGACAAGACTAGACAGACAAGACTAGACAGACAAGACTAGACAGACAAGACTAGACAGACAAGACTAGACAGACAAGACTAGACAGACAAGACTAGACAGACAAGACTAGACAGACAAGACTAGACAGACAAGACTAGACAGACAAGACTAGACAGACAAGACTAGACAGACAAGACTAGACAGACAAGACTAGACAGACAAGACTAGACAGACAAGACTAGACAGACAAGACTAGACAGACAAGACTAGACAGACAAGACTAGACAGACAAGACTAGACAGACAAGACTAGACAGACAAGACTAGACAGACAAGACTAGACAGACAAGACTAGACAGACAAGACTAGACAGACAAGACTAGACAGACAAGACTAGACAGACAAGACTAGACAGACAAGACTAGACAGACAAGACTAGACAGACAAGACTAGACAGACAAGACTAGACAGACAAGACTAGACAGACAAGACTAGACAGACAAGACTAGACAGACAAGACTAGACAGACAAGACTAGACAGACAAGACTAGACAGACAAGACTAGACAGACAAGACTAGACAGACAAGACTAGACAGACAAGACTAGACAGACAAGACTAGACAGACAAGACTAGACAGACAAGACTAGACAGACAAGACTAGACAGACAAGACTAGACAGACAAGACTAGACAGACAAGACTAGACAGACAAGACTAGACAGACAAGACTAGACAGACAAGACTAGACAGACAAGACTAGACAGACAAGACTAGACAGACAAGACTAGACAGACAAGACTAGACAGACAAGACTAGACAGACAAGACTAGACAGACAAGACTAGACAGACAAGACTAGACAGACAAGACTAGACAGACAAGACTAGACAGACAAGACTAGACAGACAAGACTAGACAGACAAGACTAGACAGACAAGACTAGACAGACAAGACTAGACAGACAAGACTAGACAGACAAGACTAGACAGACAAGACTAGACAGACAAGACTAGACAGACAAGACTAGACAGACAAGACTAGACAGACAAGACTAGACAGACAAGACTAGACAGACAAGACTAGACAGACAAGACTAGACAGACAAGACTAGACAGACAAGACTAGACAGACAAGACTAGACAGACAAGACTAGACAGACAAGACTAGACAGACAAGACTAGACAGACAAGACTAGACAGACAAGACTAGACAGACAAGACTAGACAGACAAGACTAGACAGACAAGACTAGACAGACAAGACTAGACAGACAAGACTAGACAGACAAGACTAGACAGACAAGACTAGACAGACAAGACTAGACAGACAAGACTAGACAGACAAGACTAGACAGACAAGACTAGACAGACAAGACTAGACAGACAAGACTAGACAGACAAGACTAGACAGACAAGACTAGACAGACAAGACTAGACAGACAAGACTAGACAGACAAGACTAGACAGACAAGACTAGACAGACAAGACTAGACAGACAAGACTAGACAGACAAGACTAGACAGACAAGACTAGACAGACAAGACTAGACAGGCAAGACTAGACAGACAAAACTAGACAGACAAGACTAGACAGACAAGACTAGACAGACAAGACTAGACAGACAAGACTAGAGAGACAAGACTAGACAGACAAGACTAGACAGACAAGACTAGACAGACAAGACTAGACAGACAAGACTATACAGACAAGACTAGACAGACAAGACTAGACAGACAAGACTAGACAGACATGACTAGACAGACAAGACTAGACAGACAAAACTAGACAGACAAGACTAGACAGACAAGACTAGACAGACAAGACTAGACAGACAAGACTAGACAGACAAGACTAGACAGACAAGACTAGACAGACAAGACTAGACAGAGAAGACTAGACAGACAAAACTAAACAGACAAGACTAGACAGACAAGACTAGACAAACATGACTAGATAAACAAGACTAGACAGACAAGACTGGACAGACAAAACTAGACAGACAAGACTAGGCAGACAAGACTATACATACAAGACTAGACATACAAGACTAGACAGACAAGACTAGACATACAAGACTAGACAGACAAGACTAGACATACAAGACTAGAGAGATAGGACTAGACAGACAACACTAGACTAGATAGGTACGACTATACGGACAATACTAGACAGACAAGACTAGACCGAGAAGGCTAGAAAAACCAGACTAGACAAACAAGACTAAAGAGACAAGACTAAACAGACAAGACTAGACGAACAAGTCTATACAGACAATACTATTAGACACACACACTAGACAAGGAGGACTAGAGAAGGAAAACTAGACGGACAAAACTAGACAAGTAAGACTAGACAAACTGGTGTTATCCGCCTGTCCTGTTTTTGTATATTCTTACCTGCTTAGTCAACTCCCTCTAGTCTTGTCTTGTTTGTCTTGTCTTGTGTGTGCGGTCTTGATCACCAGGCTAATCAATACTTGCAAATATCTTTTAGTCAAAAAGGTAGCAGTGATCTTACAATTAGAATAAAATACCCGAAATTAAACCTATGCAAATTAGTATATAGACAAAAAAATTAGTTATCGCCACAACAACCAGTATCCTCTGATGCAGTGCATAAATACATTCAACCAACTTGTACGCAAGACAACGAAAGCCATCCACTAGCTTCTTCAATTCCCACCTGAAGAATCCAAGCCACCCAACAAAAAAATCTCGACCAGTATAAATATATGGTAATTATAGATTTTCTATTATGTAAAATCCATAGGCTTTTTTGTTGCGTTTATTTTTCTTTCGTAATGGAATAAGAGCATCGGTTGCAGTGCGGTCGGAACAATGCAGTGCATCTGGTGCGCATAAATCAGGCGGTCCGTTTGAGACACCGCACAGACGGACGTACACAATGGTGGTGGCCGGTGCATTGGTATGTGTATTCTGATCAACGGGAGATGACACACAGGATTCTACTACTGCTTGATACATCTAATGATAGTTTGTACAAATGCCAAACCAGATATCAATTAGATAGACAAGTTTGAAATATATTTACATTTTTTCTTTCTGTCCTCTGCTTCACGTCGGTAGAATGACGGGAGATTATTTATTTTTGTTCAGAATTCTAGAAGAATATATAACGCATTTAAGACTAAAATTGATACGAAACAGTGATGTATTATGCAGAATAGGGATTATAGTGAATAGCTTGTATATCGTTCAGTCAATTGAAATGAACTTTTTTATATGAAAATGTTTAAAATCGAGGTGCAAAAGCAAATCCTTTGTGGTTTCTTACAATATCCGGTTTGAAACTAAACGGAACAATTTTGTTGTTTCATATAGAATACCATGTAGACGTTTTCATTTTCAGTACATTGCTAGTTCAAAGATATACGGCTCAGCCGAATATAATATATGACCAATTTAATTCTGAACAAGATTTTACCATAAATTTTATAATAAACAGTCTATCTTCTCCGTCTAGTCTTATCTCACAAGTCCCATATGTCCCAATTTTGTCTATCTACTCTTGTCTCTTCTATGTACAGTCTTGTCTGTCCAGTTTTTTTCTGTCTGGTCTTATCTGTACTTGTCTTGTCTGTACAGTCTTGTTCGTCTAGTCGATCTACTCTTGTCTGTCTTATCCGTATATTATATTGTCATTTTTGTACAAAATCATGTTATAATAGAGTCTAGTCGTATAACTAATAAGCATAATACTATTCCTAGAAACACTAATTTAACAAGAAAATTGATATTTCATATTTCCATGTTTACTCGTTGATTAAGAACGTTGATTACTCGTTGAGTAAGAATATTTTATTATTTTCAAATGGATTGTACTGATTGTATTTTAAAACTTCAGTAAATAAACGCAAAACATAAATGAACTAGAAGAATAAACAGACTTGTTATACGTCAGAGAGACAAGAAAATGTGTTTTCTATAAGAGTGCATATCATTATCACGATCAATCTTATTTTCTCCGAAGAAAAAATAATAATAAATGCGGTGGCTATTCATCACGCTCATCATCATATCTTTTCTCTGTATGCGAACCGGATTGGACGGACAGAGCAATCACAACAGATGACCTCCGGAGCGCTACCTACCGAGAATCCGCCGAATCATCGCCCGTAATGAGCCGGCGCAGTAATTTCCCTTTATTGTACCAACAACTGTAACCCGTCCATAATAGAATTTAATAAGCCCTGAGGTCATCCTTTACAGATATAAGAAAGGAACAAGTGAGCGGAGCGTTTTTGAGAGTCTTCTTGAGAAACTGTTGGGAGGTTTACAAGCCGGAGGAAATTCGTTAGATTGGTAGTTGTTGATCAAAACTCGAATTGGAGAAAATTATATACCTAGTTGGATGTAAAAAATATGTGATGTATGACACTAGATTTAGATTTATAAACTTGTTTTGATTCAATTTAAGTAGATACTTAAGGTTGGAGTATCTCAATTTGTAAGATCATGATTGTCTAGCTTTTGTTTTTAAACGTTGTCTACATAGGTTTGTCTAATTAAGACTACAATTATATAAACTGATAGCCTCGACGCGACGAGCGTTTTAAAATATCCTCTTTCTTTAAATCGAACATGATAGTTCCTTAATTGTGCAGAAATTCTTTTATCACAAGCTTACTTTCATCTATCAAACACGTAAATTTTATCGTTTCGCTGCTAATCCTTGGTTTAGGGGTTTTATTTATAGTGCAAGTCTGCCTGGATTTGAGAGTGGGTGAATGACGCAGCCCTTAATAATTTTCCTTCAATTTTCCGAGAGGTAGATGATGTCGAAACGAGTTTTCTTTCAGAGGCTCGGCAAATTTGGAAAATTCTACACTAAAAAGAATCATTCTCAAAAATTATCTCGATGGCAATGTTCGCTTTTTACAAAATCAGAATATTTGAAATCTGACGGAATGTATCATCCGAATTCACAAAACTTGACAGAACGATATTTTTTCGTGCAATTATTTGCAAATTTTCCTTCATTTTATTAGCATATTCGAAAAAACACGGATATTTCCATGGAAAAATTCTATCCAGACTTTTTTCCAGTCAATAGGGTGAATGGAAACCTTCCAGTCAATAAAATAAAATTTCCAGTCAATAGGCTAGAATGGTATTTTATTTTATTTATCGTATGACTATCTGACACATTAGGAAGTGACCCCTAGAATATAAAATACATAAAAATATAAAAAAATAAAGAATATAAAATATAACACAATACAGGATACACAACAGTATAGGAAAAGAACAAACTTTAAAAGGTTATAAATGAACATCTAAACTATTTATGTAATCTATCGAGTCTGGGGTAGCTATCTGAAAGTCCTCAGGTCTACCATTACATGATAGTATGGTACATTCTTCTGTGATATTTCTGATGGTTTGGATTTCCCCGCAGTCACAGAGCGGAGATGGTTGCTTGTCCCATTTATGTAGAGAGTATGCACATCTGCCATGTTGAGTTCTGATTCTGTTAAGTCGAAACCAGGTGACTTTTGGTTGATGCACGGTATGTTGTTGTTTTGTTATGGGCTATACCAGTGTTTCTCAAACTTATTTATCTCATCGCCCACCTGTGATATGCTAAAGTTAATAACGCCCCTCAAATCACGAATTTTTTATTATATAACAACGAAAATACTTAAATATTCACTAGAAATCTAGCAAAGTTGAAACGAAAGCTGGAAAATTGTAATATTAGGTCTGACAACCTATTTAGATTAATAATAAATGATTTTTTAATTAATTAGCAACAATAATTGTGATAGTTTTTGAAATATTTAAAATAAAAAATGACATGCGGGGATCCCTGTAGAAAGAAAAATTCGTGAAAAGAAACAAAATTATAATTTTTTTTTTCAGAAACTTGAAAAGTTGGTAGATTTTTTTTCGAGGTAATAGATTTGGGCCAGACACGAAAAGGTGGTAGATCTACCGAAAAGTTGGTAGAGTTATTAACGCTGGCTGTGTGTTTGTGTGTGTATGTGTGTGTTTATCGATACTCGACCAGAAGAGAATAGCAGACGAGCGGGGCCGTTTGTATAAAGGCCGGTCCAGACACTCCGTTTTGCACAACATTTTGTCTGCAAAGTTCAACACGTTGCAGTTAAAACGTTGCGTGTGGACAGGAAAACTGCGCAGTTTTAAGAACTGCGCGGAGACGGTACAGTTGCAGCGATAACTGAGCTAAAAAGCATAGATATCCATGAACTGTGCAGTCAAATTTCTTTGTACGTGTTTATTTAATATATTATTAATAATATATTATATCTCTATAATGACCAACTTATATTATTATTAATAAATTATATCTCTATGTTAAGACCCAACAATTTTATTTTATTTGGTCTTAAAACCATTTTTTTAATTTTGTTTCTAAAAGTAGATAATATTAAATTACATTAAGATTATGCTAAACAATTTCTTAACAACACAGCATGCCAAAATTGACCAGAGTAGTACCTCCTCTATGACGATGTCACTAAAACTATGCGAAATATATAGATATAACTGCACCATGTGGACGCTCTACAAATTGCAACGTTTTCATTCCGTCTGAAGACTGCACAGGCAAAACGTTGTGCAAAACGGAGCGTCTGGACCGGCCTTAATACTGAACACGGAACAATTTTGTCGAACCTATTTGTTTCTTCTGAATTAACAGAAATACATTATATAGCTCGTGTTACCTACCGCCCCCTATATTGCCCCCTTGTCTACCTAACGCCCCCTATATCGCCCCCTGGCTACCTAGCGACCCCCAAAACAACGTCATCGCCCACTGGGGGGCGATGACGATGACGTCGATATCGCCCACTTTGAGAAACGCTGGGCTATACCACTCTTGAGTCCATGCGTTGGTGAGGTTTAACTCATCTTCTACAGCCGCCCTTGCCGTTCTTATTGGTAGTCGTCTAGACCGAAGTCGGTTATGGTTGGCATCTTCGCTGTCCTGATTTTTCATGGGTAAGTTTCTGTTGTTCACACTCTTTTTGTACTTGTTCATAAGAGCATTTGTTCTTCAAAGTTGGGGGGTAGGATGTGGCTTAGGATTGGAAGCCATTGTGTGGGAGTTGGTTTGATGACACAAGCAATCATTCTCATGTTGTTATGTAGCTCCGAGTCTATTTTATGTACACGTGGCTTGTTTAACCAAACTGGAACGCAGTATTCAGCAGTTGAAAAAACAAGGCCCAGAGGAGCGCAGAGTAGAGGCCGATGCTCCCCAAGTTACTTGTTACTTGTTTTCAATTTTTCAGCAGTTCTCGATAGATGCTCTCTAAAAGATAGTGTTCTTATCAAGAGTTTTGTCTATTTTGGTGTTTTGTTGTGGGTAAGTAAGGTGTTTTCAAATTGTTAAGTTCTTCTGGCGAGTTTGTTATTTAGGTGAAAACAGGTAACCTCTGTTTCGGTGGCATAGGGTTGGAGTCTCCCACTACTTCCTATCTGTCTTTCGGTCCTCTATGACTGTCCAATAGAGCTGCACCTTGTCGCAAGAACGCAGTCATCACCGTAGCCAGACTTTCTTAATATTGATTCTGACATGTCGGCAATATACAGGCTAAAGAGGGGCAACGACCGAACCCTCTAGTAGCCCGTTCTTTAGTTTCCTTGGGGAGCTGATGTCGGATCCCATAGCCACCTGAATCACTGGGTCGTTTAGCATGTTATCTATCAAGAGATGTATATCAATATTTTTTTTCTATGAAGCCTAGTTTCCAATTTATAAGCCTATAAAGAAATTGGAAAATGGTATGTAAAAGAAGGAAAAAGGTATGTATGTAATATTTTTTTGTAAAAATTAAATATTGGCAGTTATTATAAAATCGAAATTTGATTTTTTTTTCTTATAGAAAACCTATAAAAGAAAGTAAACATTTCTAACCGGATTTCAATTTGATATTTTTTGTTTTCTTATATTTTTATCTAAAAGTAGTATACAGTGTGGAAACTTTAACTATAATACATTGAATTGAAAAATTCACTTTGTTTTCTACCACACTTATATTATGTAAAAATGTTATATAACTTATTATTCACAGTTATATAAATTTGTAAACATATCACGACTCGAGTTTCGACGTTTGACGGTCATTTTCAAGTACATTTCACGGTACATTTTTTACATAATATAAGTGGAAAAAAACAAAGTGAATTTTTCAATTCAATGTAAGTAAGGATTACCACGTAGTAACTGTCGCAACCATCCTATTCATATTAACTATAATAAAATTCATAAACATCAATATAGGCGATTTTTGAAAAAAATCCCGAAACACGTAACGTATTGTTTCTTCTTGCCCTCATTTCTATGTATATGCTATTTGTTTATCTGTTTCCGGAAGTGCCCAGCCACCTCCGATTTTTTTTTCAAATGAAAAGGTATGTCAAGTGACACCTCGTTTGAAAGATCTCTTCGCAGGGAATACAACACACTATTTACATCTTTAATATTTTCAAAGCCCACGTGATAAAAAAAGAAAACCCAATTTTATAACTTGAATACTATTTAATGCAACAAATGTTCAAAATGGGCACCGTTTCTTTCTTGGCAAGTGCAAATCGGAGATAACATTGCAGCTCTAATGTTTTGTAACATTTCGGGTGTGACTTGCCGTATTTCATCCCTAATACGATGCTTAAGGTCCTCAATGTCGTTCGGTTTTGAAACATAGATCTTACTCTTGCGATATCCCCTCAAAAAAAAGTCAAGCAGACTAAGATCCGGAGATCTCGCCCGCCATTCAATGTATCCTCTTCTCCATCTATTCATCTATTGGGAAAAACTTCGTCTAAATATATACGAATGATCACTGCATATTGAGGTGGAGCTCCGTCCTGTTAATACCATATTCGTTCATCATGTAAATCCCGATCTAACGGATTTGGAAATAAAGTGGCTATAGCTATCATGAGGTCACCTTGAAGAAACGTAAGATATGTTGCTCCATCAAGATTACCATCGAATAATATTGGTCCTACAATCTAATCAGATATTATTTCAGTCAATTCATTGACATTTTGTGGGAACTGAGTATGAGTTTCTTGCATCAAATGAGAGTTCTAGTCAGCAACATAACGACAATTTTGACGATTAACGTCACCATGTAAGGAAAACGTACTGTAAGTAAAAAGAAATTGATGCTAATGAAATCTGGTTATTGTCGATCAAGTTCATCATTTGCTCGCAAATTTCGATTTCAGCGGTCATCCTCTGTTAATTTTTGGAGAACCTGCATCTTGTACGCTTGGCTGATCTAAGAATTTTCAGCACAGTAGTATGACTAATCTCTTTATCGCGGGCCAGTTGCCTGGACCTGGTGTCACCGAATTTTCTTGAAGAGTTAATAATACGTTTAGCCTGATATATGCTTTAACAGAGGGATTTAGATGTCTGGGCACAACCCTGATATAACTCAAATTGTTGTATTGTGTCTCAATTTTGCTTATGATACCTTGGCTACTGGGTAGTATGTGGTATATCGGGATGATGTTCTCAAAATAACCTCAAGCTGACTTCGTCTTCTGTTACCATAACCGATCATCATCAGAATCTCGATACCGAGATTTTCGGTTAAATACAGCATTTTAGAAATTACTTTAACAACTTGACGAGTGTTTGTGACTGCTTTGGTCACTATTATTATCACTAGTAACTAAGTAACGTGGTTCTAAAGCATCAAAACGCATGTCAAAAACACACAACTTTACGCCGAAACGTGTTCAACTTAAAAGTGGTTTTCTTTTTTATCACGTGGGCTATGAAATATTCAAGAAATAAATAGTGCGTTGTATTCCCTGCGAAGAGGTCTTTCAAACGAGGTGATGCATATCACATATCTTTCCATACTTTGGTTAGTTTCGTCATGGCTGTTTTCGCAAGAGTTATGCGTCTTCTAATTTCTGAGGACGTATTGCCGTCACTATTTATGCAGGAGCCTAGATAAAAAATGTTGTCGACGTTTTCTGCGTTCATTACATTGGGTGGATTTTCTCTCCTGTTGCCACGATCTACTACCATCAACTTTGTTTTTTGAGGATTTACCCAAGTCCTACTTTTGAGTTTTCTATCTTGACTCTTCCCAAAAGTTCGGTCATTTCTTCTTCGTTCTGTGCGATGATTGTGGTATCGTCGGGAAACCGTAAGTTGTTTATTTTCCTACCGCCAATGACTATTCCGCCTTCCCATATCTCCAGAGCTCCTCTTAGCATAAGCTCGCCATATATGTTGAATAGTAAGGGTGATAGGACGTGTCCTTGCCGAAATCCTCGTCCTATTCTAAAGGAGAGCCCCTCCTAGTGTAAACTCACCATATATGTTGAATAGTAAGGATGATAGGACGCATCCTTGCCGAACTCCTCGTTCTATTCTAAAGGGTCTTCAGTTTCCTCCCTCGATCTTGTTGATTCCTTTGCTGTTGTCAAATAAAGTTTTTAGCAGAACGACAAGTTCCCATGTTTAAGAGCGCATTCCATAATTGGTGCCAGTTTAACTAATCAATCGCTTTGCTAAAGTCGAGGAAGCATAGATATGTGAGCTTTGAAAATTCTCTGGCGATTTCAATAATTTGCAGTACATTCATGATCTGCTCTCGGGTGAATTTACCAACCACGAATCCAGCTTGCTCCTGTGTAATCTGTCGGTCTAAGGAGCTTAGACCGTAGGTATGTCACTTGACATACCTTCTCATTTGAAAAAAAAGGTCCGAGGTGGCTGGGCACTTCCAGGAACAGTGTTTCGGGATTTTCTTGCAAAAATCGCCTATATCAAAGTTATGAATTTTGTTCCAGTAAAAGTTTCCACACTGTATAAATACTACGTGTATACTTTTAGAATGATAAAGTGACATAGATAAATTTAGAATGAGATAGTAAACTATAGTGCGAAGGCGCCGTACTGAGCATCGCATTGACAATTCTTTAGGTTGATATACAAGCCAACTTTTTAAAAAAACACTGCATCGGCAATACGAGTGCGTATTACTACTATGCTTTTCTAGTTTGTTATACTTAATATAATATTTTAAATGTTTAATGCTTCTATAATGGTCAAAATGAAGCAAATATATATTTGTTACCAATACTCTTGTATAATGTATACCAGCTTACCGTATATACCAATCATACCACTATCAATGAAAAACGCCATCGCCTTCGTAACAACTCTAAAATACCATATCGAAACATGTTTTCCTTTAAGAAAAATAAAAAATAGAATCCAAAACATATTATGGGTTAATAATAGGATAAATATATAGGGGGTGTAAGTGGAGACGCCAACATCTTTAACAACAAAGTGTCTAAATGTCAACCCCACCTGCACGAGCGGTGTCTATTTAGGTTTTTCACACGAACAAACGAGGCTCTGGCGACCAAATATTGGCGGGATAACCATAAGAAGTCTGTGAATTGACGAAATGCAATACCTACCCATCTTCCAACCCGTCTAGTAAGCGTGAAAGATAACGACTTTAACACTCTATCGCGGCGAATTTTAAAATAAATGGAAGTCCCCAGGTGGGTGCGGGCACTTAGCCTAAAATCCCACACCTTGAAAAATGTCTGCCTCTAGAATATGTGGGAGGCAAAGATTCACTTTAATCGTCTAAGATTATAACTAAACGACGCAAAGCTATAAAGAGAAGTAAACAACAAAATTTAGAAATCGTAACATATAACGCAAGAACACTTATGTCCGAAAACAGCTTGATCAAACTGGAGACTGAAGTGGTAAAAATGAGGTGAGACGTTATCGGCCTCAGTGAAGGCAAAAGGCGAGGCGAGGATCTATTAAAACGAAAATCTGAGCATCTCCTTTACTATGCTGATACACTGCTAAGATAGTACAAGTATACGCACCGACGTCATCCCACACAGACGAAGAAGTGGACATGTTCTACGAAGATATATGTCTGTCTTTGGGGGACATGAAAACCCAGTTCACCATAGTATGCGACGATTTTAACGCTAAAACCGGTATTCAAACCAATCAGTTGGAGACATGTCTAGGAATCTTCGGATCAGAGGGAAGAAATGCTCGCGTTGAAACGATGGTGAACTTTCCCTTACAAAACAATCTCTTCCAATGAATAGTTTCTTCAATAAAAAACCTAATGGAAGATAGACTTGGGAAAGCCCAGTAATAATAAACAAATAGTCAAAAAAGTAACAATACTCAACAACTGCAGAACGGGAAGTGACCACAGAATGGTAAGAAGTAAAATCCAAATACACCTGGGAAAAGAAAAGTACAAACTTATTAAGAAATAACGGACATTAAATAATCACTCGGAAACAAACATATAAAATCTAAATGACGCAATAACGGAAGCTATACAAAAAAGTCAAGATACCAACTGCCCTAAATCCAGGAAAGAAGAAAGGATCAGCTAAGATGCTATAAACTTAATGGCTAAACGAAGCGAATTGAGAAGCAAATCAGATACAACAAGAGAGGAACCAAAGGAAATAAATAAGAAAATCACAAAAACCATGAAGCGGGACACCAGAATATCCCGTAAAGTAGAAGTTCTGGAAATAACAACACAACATTGTCCATTGAAAACATTGTCCACCAAGGATCCGAAGAGCTTCTAGACATCACTATCGGAGAAATCGAGCTCGCCCTGTCAAAAACAACAAATAACACGTTTCTGGTGAAGAAAATACGACTTGCCGAAGGCCGACTTGCAAAACTACCGATTAATAACACTTTTGAGCCAACTCTACAAAATATTCACAAAAGTAATAACACCAAGATTAGAGAAGAAATTAGATTTTTTCCAAACACACGAACAAGCTGGATTCCGCTCTGGGTTTGGAACAAACGACCATTTGCAAAGCATCACGGTCCTAATTGGAAAGTCAGTGGAGTACAACAAACCACTCACTGGTCCTTGCATTCGTGGACTTCCACAAGCTTTCGATGCGGTAGAGCTAAACGTCATCACGGACGCCTTCAGAGAGTGTCGCATTGACTACAGATACTCAGAACTAATCTATAACATCTACCAGCATGCTACAATATCTGTAAAGTTACATGAAAACACCAAACCCATTGAATGTTGAAGAGGAGTAAGACAGGGGGATACCATATCCCCAAAACTATTATAACGGTCCTACAGTATGCCCTCAACCAGCTAAATTGGGAAACAAGAGGCATTAACATAGATGGAAAAAAACTAAACCACCTTCGTTTTACGGACGACATAGTCCTCACAACCGACAACCTGGGAGAGTTAAAGCAGACGCTAGACGAACTTCATATCGTTTGCTTGAAAGTTGGATTGAAGATCAACTTTTCGAGAACAAAATTAATGACTAATTTGGTAACGAGCGAACCCTTTAACATCGGAAACACAAATGTAGATTTAGTCCATATACATACCATACCACACCTGGGTCATGAAATCAGAAAATCTAGAGACAACCAGACCTGCGAATTGCAAAGAAGAACCAACCTCGCTTGGGCAGCATATGGGAAACTCAGTCATATATTTAATAGCAAAATTCCGATGTGTTTGAATAGGAAAGTAGATGACCAATGTATTCTGCCTGTCCTTACATATGTGGCGGAAACCTTAACTCTAACCGCTAATACGGCAAGAAAACTTAAAATAACCCAACGAGAAATGGAAAGATCAATGATCGGAATACACCACCATACCACCAATGATTACCTACGGAAGAAAACTAAAGTGGCAGACGTGATCAGCGCAAAACTAAACTCAAATGCAGATGAGCGGGCCACGTGGGTCCAATGAAGGACGAAAGATCGACGACGAAAATATTAGTGTGGAGTCCAAGAGCCGACAAGCGTAGCAGAGGAAGACCACCGACACGTTGGACTGATGACCTAAAATGTATCGCAAACAACTGGATCCACAAAACTCAAGACAGAAGACGATGGATGGAGTGTTATGGAGGAGGCCTATGTCTAGCAGTGGACGGAACGGGCTGGTTGATGATGATTGGTGAATAGGATAAAACAATCAAGCAAAAAGATTTCCGCGATCAATATTTTAAAGGAAAACGCAAACACATCAACCTCATATCCTGGACGAAACAAAAATTATTGCGGAACAATTTGAATAAATCTCCCAATAGACAGAGAATCCTATGGCTAATGGAAAATGCTCGAGAGCAAATAACGAAAATAAACTGAAATGACAATCTAATAAAAGATTCGTACGAAATAGCAACCATTTCTAATAAATTGTTTGAAAACGCAAATAACTGCAAGGATAACTCAAACTCAAAATTACAAACAATCACATAACTTTAAATCCTCACAAAATATTTATAGAACAATACACTAAAAATGAAATCGCAGACAAGACTAGCATATCAATCATTTAAAAAATCATATCAACAATCATGTTCCGGTACTGATGGACTTCCAAGTAAACTCGTAAAAGAGTTCTGAAATGATCCACATTATGCACCTCGTGAATCTTTCATTTACCAGCGAAGAGTTTACGGAAAAATCAGAAAAATTCTAAAAACATGGTACAATAACTACTATACATAAATAGGGGGCAAAACAATCATCGAAAACTATGGATCTATAGCAATTCTCTCCGTGCTATCAAAAATCCTCGAATACAGCATGCTCTACAGATTAATGCCATTCATAAATAAACACAAACTTATTCCTTTCGAACAACGGTTTCCGCAAATCGAAATCGACCACAAAAGCGATTACCCACATCTATCAAAGAATTCTACACGGAATAGATCAAGGTAAGAGCCTTATAGGCATCTTCTGCGATCTTAGTAAAGCCTTTAATTGCGTGGCTCACAATCAACTTATGTCTAGTTGTCCATTTGTCTAGTCTTATCTAATTATATGAATAAATGACTAGATACAACAATTATTAAAAATTTTACAAATATTATTCATTGAAAAATTCTTCAAATTCCTTGTTGAAATAAACACAATTCCTTACGTAATTTGTAAAAGTGTTTCTTGGGGGGTGAAAGTGGTCCAACCCGAGTGCGTTGTATAAGACAATTGCGTGTCCATTTCCATCTTTTCTTTTTCTCTTGTGGATATTTATTGCCGCTTAGCAATTTTACTGTTACTTTCACATCAAGATGCGTTGTTAAATTGTCACATAAGTTTGAAGGAGGAACCGAATAAATCATTTCTTTTTGTGTGTCGCGGACGTATTAAATAAACAGAGATTTTTGTTGGATATGAGATAGCTATCGCAATATCGTGTAACTGGTTTACATGTCACTTCACAAGGTGGATGAGAAAATCATATACCTACTAATCTTTTTAAAGATATTCCGAATGTTATTAATGTTCCTGAGCAGTAGAGGATTACATAATAGTCGCAGTTACTTATAATGTATTGATTTAATTATAAATTAATTTCTATTTTTAAATATTTTAATTTCCAACGAACCAAGATTATTGTCGCAGAACCCCCTGAAACTTAATTGAAAGGCAAGATTGCATTATATTCAAAATCTGTATTCAATGTCGTCTCTCCTAGTCGGTGGAATCTTCCTCCTAATACCGACAAGACAAACTAGACGGACCAGGCGGACCAGGCGGACCAGACGGGCCAGACGGACCAGACGGACCACACGGACCAGTCGGACTACACCGACTAGACGGACTACACGGACGAGACGGACTAGACAGACAGTTTAGACAGACTAGACACACAAGATTAGACTGGTAAGACTAGACAGACAAGACTAGGCAGACAAGACTAGGCAGACAAGACTAGGCAGACAAGACTAGGCAGACAAGACTAGGCAGAAAAGACTAGGCAGAAAAGACTAGGCAGAAAAGACTAGGCAGACAAGACTAGGCCGAGAAGACTAGGCAGACAAAACTAGCCAGACAAGACTAGGCAGACAAGACTAGGCAGACAAGACTATGCAGACAAGACTAGGCAGACAAGACTAGGCAGACAAGACTAGGCAGACAAGACTAGGCAGACAAGACTAGGCAGACAAGACTAGGCAGACAAGACTAGGCAGACAAGACTAGGCAGACAAGACTAGGCAGACAAGACTAGGCAGACAAGACTAGGCAGACAAGACTAGGCAGACAAGACTCGGCAGACAAGACTAGGCAGACAAGACTAGGCAGACAAGACTAGGCAGACAAGACTAGGCAGACAAGACTAGGCAGACAAGACTAGGCATACAAGACTACGCTGACAAGACTACGCTGACAAGACTACGCTGACAAGACTACGCTGACAAGACAAGGCAGACAAGACAAGGCAGACAAGACAAGGCAGACAAGACTAGGCAGACAAGACTAGGCAGACAAGACTAGGCAGACAAGACTAGGCAGACAAGACTAGGCAGACAAGACTAGGCATACAAGACTAGGCAGACAAGACTAGGCAGACAAGACTAGGCAGACAAGACTAGGCAGACAAGACTAGGCAGACAAGACTAGGCAGACAAGACTAGGCAGACAAGACTAGGCAGACAAGACTAGGCAGACAAGACTACGCTGACAAGACTACGCTGACAAGACAAGGCAGACAAGACAAGGCAGACAAGACAAGGCAGACAAGACTAGGCATACAAGACTAGGCATACAAGACTAGGCATACAAGACTACGCTGACAAGACTACGCTGACAAGACTACGCTGACAAGACTACGCTGACAAGACAAGGCAGACAAGACAAGGCAGACAAGACAAGGCAGACAAGACTAGGCAGACAAGACTAGGCAGACAAGACTAGGCAGACAAGACTAGGCAGACAAGACTAGGCAGACAAGACTAGGCAGACAAGACCAGGCAGACAAGACTACGCAGACAAGACTAGGCAGACAAGACTAGACAGACAAGACTACGCAGACAATACCAGGCAGACAAGACTAGGCAGACAAGACTAGGCAGACAATACCAGGCAGACAAGACTAGGCAGACAAGACTAGGCAGACAAGACTAGGCAGACAAGACTAGGCAGATAAGACTAGGCAGACAAGACTAGGCAGACAAGACTAGGCAGACAAGACCAGGCAGACAAGACTACGCAGACAAGACTAGGCAGACAAGACTAGGCAGACAAGACTAGACAGACAAGACTAGGCAGATAAGACTAGGCCGACAAGACTAGGCAGACAAGACTAGGCAGACAAGACTAGGCAGACAAGACTAGGCAGACAAGACTAGGCAGACAATACCAGGCAGACAATACCAGGCAGACAATACCAGGCAGACAAGACTAGGCAGACAAGACTAGGCAGACAAGACTAGGCAGACAAGACTAGGCAGACAAGACTAGGCATACAAGACTACGCTAACAAGACTACGCTGACAAGACAAGGCAGACAAGACTAGGCATACAAGACTAGACGGACTAGACAGACTAGAGCGACTAGACAGATTAGACGGACTAGACAGACAAGACTAGATAGACTAGACTAGTCAGACAAGACCAGACAGACAAGACTAGACAGACTAGAGCGACTAGACAGATTAGACGGACTAGACAGACAAGACTAGATAGACTAGACTAGTCAGACAAGACCAGACAGACAAGACTAGACAGACAAGATGGGACAGATAAGACTAGACAGACAAGACTAGACAGACAAGACTAGACAGACAAGACTAGACAGACAAGACTAGACAGACAAGACTAGACAGACAAGACTAGACAGACAAGACTAGACAGACAAGACTAGACAGACAAGACTAGACAGACAAGACTAGACAGACAAGACTAGACAGACAAGACTAGACAGACAAGACTAGACAGAAAAGACTAGACAGACAAGACTAGACAGACAAGACTAGACAGACAAGACTAGACAGACAAGACTAGACAGGCAAGACTAGACAGACAAGACTAGACAGACAAGACTAGACAGACAAGACTAGACAGACAAGACTAGACAGACAAGACTAGACAGACAAGACTAGACAAACAAGACAAGACTAGAGACTAGACAGACAAGACTAGACAGAAAAGACTAGTTAGAGAGGACTTGACAGACTATATGATTCAGACAAAACTAGACTAACAAGACTAGACAGATTAGACTAGTCAAACTAGTCTAGGCAGACAAGGCTGGACAAAGTGAACTGGCAAGACTAGACAGATAAACCTGTTGTGTCTTGTCAGTCCAGTCTTGTTTGTCCTGCCGTCTCTCCTCCAGTCCTGTATATCTAGTTTTTTTCTGTTTTTATGATCTGTCTGTCCACGCTTGTTTGTCCACTCTCGTCTCGTCTCCCTGTTCTTGTCTGTATAGTTTTGACTAGGGCAATGTTAATTTGAGGAATTATGTCTAGGAAAAATGTAATTGGAGTTTTCGAAACATAAATGTTGATTGTACATTAATGACAATAATTATAATGTGACAATATCTGTTTGCAAGTAATAACATGTAGAGTCAGTGTTATGTTTTTAAGCGTTACGGGTGAGCGCAATGACGGCCGTAAGTGCATAGTGCACACTTCCTGTCTTCGGACATCCGGTCGTCGCGTGCCATCATTCATGCTCGCTGAACAACATAACCATAACCTATTTATACATTCACTAAGAATATCATAATATTCTTCTACAATTGACTTCAAACGCGTGTCTTACAAGTAATTTTACTTTCGTATTTCCGCCAACAACAACAAAAGAAAAATAAACATTTTATACAAGAAGCGGAATTAGATAAAACCTTATTAGAATTTAGTCTCAATACGTATTATAAAATTTATAATAAATAAAGTACCAATTAGCAGCTAAGTATCGGTATCTAGTCAATAAATATCCAGGCGTAATATCTGCATAAAATCTGAAGTATATATAGGTTTTATTGCGAACTTTATGGCTGCCTATCGATTACGCTTATGAGTTACTCGTTATTAATTAGCAATAATAAACACAATAAATAATGTATTATGAATGACGCTATAATTACAGCTGCTTATTGGAATAACCATTGTAATAAATTCTTGATTGATTGCTTTAAATGAAAGGTATTACCCATGGACGCAGTTCCTTATAAACACCTGGAAAGCGAGAATTTTTAGCCAAAGAATATCAAACACGGTGAAATAAAAAAACTTTCAGAACTAACAAACGGCAAAGAGTTAAATTTGACTAGCAAATATTAGATTAAACTATCAAGAATACAATTAGAACGATAGAATACAATTAGAAACATTTTCTTGAATTTACAATTCTCTAAGTTATATAGAAAATGAAAGTATATTCTTGAGCTTTTTCACTAATTACGGCAGTAAAAAACTTGGTAAATTGAAATGTGTAAAAATATTGGTTAGCGTAATATATTGTTAATATTTTATTGCCCATATTTATATGAATTATTCAATGTTTAAAATTAGATAGAAACTAATTCAATTGTGAAATTACATATGTATTCCTATCCACATAATCAAGTAAAATTATGATAATAATGTTAGAATTTTATAAAATATTTATAAATGAGCAGAAAATTTTAAAACATAGTTAAATTGTTTAGTTATGTAACTTGTGTATAATTATTGTTAATATTTCATTTAATATGTGTAACTTGATTGAGCATCACATCCATTTTGGCTGCATGAATAAATAAAATATTATTATTATTATATTTATTATTATTATACATAAAAAATAATTTTGCTTAATTTGCAAACGAATTTATTAAATTTAATTTATCTGGTTATTTATAAAAACAATTAATTAATAAAAAGCAATTAAACACCAAAATTCTGATAAATTAGAATAAATAATATTAATGATTTCTATTGCAAATAAATATTCTGAAATTTACCACTCGTAATAAATTCCAAATCATCTCCATCTATTTTGATATAATGATGATGATTTATGTCTGCTAGAGCAATTATTAAGATTGCCAGCCGCAATATATGAATTATGTTTTGTGATGAATGAAATAAAGTAATAAAGCGGCGTTGATGTTTATGTATAAATGAAGATATTGTTCATACTGTACAACTATTAATTAATAGTCTCCTTTCAAATTGATTGAATTACTTAACAGAATCATATTGAACCGCTATTTGACTAAGTGTGTATGTACTACCGTTAAACTTTTATAATGCAATCGTAAAAAAAGCAGTTTTGTTATTTTTATATTAAACTACTTATTAACTATAGTCACATATGTAATCCCTCATAAAATAAATGTAATAAATCTAAAACCATCACTTTCATCGACGTAATAGTCTTGTCTGTCTAGTCTTGTTTGCCTAGTCTTGTCTGCCTAATCAAAATTCAAATTCAATTTCAAAATAGTTTATTTCATAATTTATGCACGTAAATACATATACAATGAAATGAAACATATCGACGCCCCCAGCGAAAACTAGAGTAACTCAAAAATTACAGTTTCGAGAAAAGCTGCATTGAATCTTTGAATGTTAATATATAATCAAGGAATTGTTTAATATTATCGAAAACTGTTGTGAATCTAATTTTTGGTAAATAATTGTTTATTAAAAGTAAAATTTTCTCCTTGCTTTTTGTACTTTAGGCCCTATATGAGTTACTATAGTTTTCATTGGATTTTCTTTAGTAAATAAAAGATACTATTAAAAAGAAGGAAAGGAATTTTCTGCTAAGGAATAATACAATAATGTCGCAAGTTGGTTGATTTAAAAAAAATATATCATAATCCTCATCATCATCTTCGTCTGGAAGATCCTCATCAGAACTGATTTCATTACCTTGTGCGCTAATTAGTGATTTTTTTGCATTTTTAGATCCATTCCTAGAATTTTTGGTCTTAACGCTTTTTGCTTCATTGCTTTTTGCAGAGAGAGATTTATAAAATCCGTGATACATAGAAGGGATATTATTACTTTTACAAAGTGCCAGTAGGCCTTCTAATTTATTTTTCTCTATTGGCAAATATTGAGTATGAAGCTGAGGCAGGTCTTCAATGTTTTGAATAATTGGAGGTCTACCTCGTATCTCTTTTCTCAATTGCAAAGACTTAATTTCTCCTCCATACGAATATCTGAAAGTAACTGTATTGGGAGTTGCAGAGGTAAAATTGATCTCTCTGATTTTACTGATAGTTACTTTATCCCGATTATTATCAGTTTTCCAGTTTTGTTTTTCAACTAAGCTTTTAGTACAAAAAAGTTTTCTTCGCTCATCTCCTTTAGGATGTACGGTTTCCCTGTTGTTTTTGCCATCCTGATTAAAGTCACCCATTGGTCGGGCGTATAGATGGCAGTCTGACGCTTTTTTGCGTTCTCTATTACTGTGTGCATACTATCACCCTCATTCTATGTATGCCCCTTCTCTAAAAATCGGTGGGTAATGTCAACTTTTAGAGCAGTCGTCGCACAAGCGAACATTGAAAACAGAAAGCGATTTCTATTCTGTCCACCGCAGTTATCCGAATAGAAAATGAACTTTTTCACTCCTTTATTTGCATGCAACTTCATAAAATCATATACACAGCTGCCAACTTCCTGTGGACCTCTTCCAGATATTTGTTCATGCCACGTATAGCAAAAACCACTATTGTTCATAGACAGTAAAATTGTTCCTACATCATAGACAGTAAAATTGTAGGTAGCGTATTTGCTCTTGTAATAGAAGACACTCACTTCCGGCATTGGAGTTATAAGAACCTTTTGGAGGTCAAAACAAGCTACTAAAATTGTTTTGTCATTCAGTGTTAATTCAAGTGCTACATCAAGTGCTAATTCTTTATCAGAATTTTTTAGAGCTCGAGCTGCATCCTTGTTTTTCTGAGGATTTTCATAGTTTAATTGTAATTTTTTTTTAAATTGATTTCAGTTGCTCATCAGCCATTTCATATGCATTGCATATTTCGCATTGGTCTTTCTTCAGCTTATGAAAACCAATATTAAATTCTAGGGTAAAAATGTCTCGATACGGCAGTCAGTTGCCTTAATTTTTATCTGTTTGTCGTCCGCCCATTCTTTATACAACCTAAACATCTTCCGGATACTCAGACCTTTCTCTAAATACATTTGCTTTGAGTCTTTCCGAATGTAGTGTGACGGAACTAAAGGAAAAAGTTTGATGTGCTCTCTGACGCTGTCTTGCACTTTAGGATCAATTTTATTTGGCCTGTTATGATGTTTTCCTCTTTGATCAAAAGCGACTGTTGTATTATCATTATCCTTGAGCTTCTTCAAAGTCACATACATTTCAGATATGGCCAATGTATTTAAGAACATTGTTTTACATACCAGCTTCTCCTCATTGTCCATGAGAAAACAATTCTGCCTTGAAACTTTTCTTCTTGAAATCCCTGCGCCAACGGTCACTTGTTTTTTTTCAACAGTGTTCACACATCTTGCAATAAAATCCCATCGTCTGGTATGATCTCCCAAAGCCCAAAATGCGGTAAAAATAGACTTTCGTTGATGTTCAGTAAGGCGTTCTTGACATTTTTGCCTACAAGATATTTTGCATGCTGGTCGACAAAATTTTTTTGCCTCACCTATTTTCATCTTCAATACCATTATTCAAGTCTTTTTTGGCTTTGACATCTATCCATTCATTTTTATTTCTAGAACGCTTTCTACCTGGGTTATTTTTAACTGAAATTTTACGCTTTCTTACTTTTATGGAAGCTGTAGATGACGTATCATTATCTTTTTGAGCTAAGTGCTGATGATTTGCGGTTTCACTTAAAGGCGATATATCAGTATCTAAAGAACTAGAATCAGTTTCTTCAACATCAGAAGGCCTATATTCTGGATCTGCATCAGAGTTAACAAAATCTGATTCGGCTTCCCCAGGATAAGACTTCATTGTAGAACCATCAATTTTATGTACAACTGTAGGTTGAATATTTTTAATAATTGGTTTAGTTAATGGGGTAGTAATCTCTAGAGATTGATAGCAATGATTGTCAAAAGTTTTTAGCTGAACCGTTCTACAACTTGATGAGGTATGGATAACTAGTGAGCTCGGTTCATCCCCATCACTACTGCTCACTTTTTTTGCGTCATTGTCATCGCTACTTATTATTGGATTGCTTTATATCACATCTGAAATTAAAACAATCGTAAGTATCTAGATTCAATCACAAGAAAGTGTTTTTGAGTCTAGTAATACATGTATTTATTCTCATTTTTAGGTTAGAAGATTGTTTTTTTTACTAAACTACAAGACACAGTGCAATTACTTACCTACAACTTCATTTTGATGCTCACTTTCTATTTTTTCACTTTTGTCACTATCAACGAGTTGCAAGATATATTTTCTTCTGCTTGATATCCTTTTTAACAACAGTTAACAATATGCTAATCACCAAAAATATCGTAACTTTGAGTAATAACTAAAACACTCAATTACTGACTACTATTTCAACTACTAACACTATAGTAACTCAACATACGACATTTCTCTTTGGAAGTGGTGGGGAGTCTGTGATTATAAAAGCTATAGTAACTGAGTTGCGATATTCTTCGTCGGAAATAAATTTAACTTTGGACTTACTATTATATTTCAATGTGTTTTATTGGTTGCCCACAATGGATATTGAGCTACGATACTTTTATAAGGAAATTTTACATCCATACCCGATTCTTTGACAATCGTAACTCAAAAACACATTTTTTTGAGTTACTATAGTTTTCGTTGGGGGCGTCGATATATACATTCTACACGAAATGTATCAAACATGTATGGTTAACATGCAATGCCGATATTTGCGTTATTAACTTTTGAATAAAACTCTTGTACATTATAGGGTTCAATACAAATTAGCAGTTTAAATAACTGTATTTTAAATTGTATTTAAAATTCTTTTACTGTGCAAATGCTTAATGTCCCTTGGAAAAGTGTTAAATAATTTCATGGTATAATATGGGGGATTTCTCTCCGTAAGTGTTAAGCCATGCTTTGGTAGCTGAAACAGTTCTTTATTAAATCTCGTTCGCCGTTCGGTAAGTTTGCAGAAATTACTGAAAAGGTTTTTTCGAAAAAAACCTTTTCATTAAAAAAAAATTCTTCTAAGCCCTTCTAAAGCATTCCCTGCAAGATTCGTGGTAGACTAAGTTACTTAGTGTCAGGAGAGCATGTTTTTGAATCCAGAATATAGTTTGGATGGTAGTTAAATTTCCCCAAAACATGATACCAAACCTAAGAATGCTGTGGAAATTGGCGAAATACACTAACCGAAGAACATCATTATCTACATATCGCTGGAGGGATCTCAATGCGAAAACAGCCTTGTTTAGATTCCCAGTCACAAAGGTTATATGACTGGTCCAGTCTAGATACTGGTCCAAATGAATACCAAGCAACCTAACGGACTCTTGAACCAAAACGAGTTCGTTGTCGATTGCCACTTCCTCGGGGCACAATAATGAATTACGCTTTGTCTTAAAGAATATTGACTGTGTTTTCTCTTTGTTTAATATCAGTCTAGTAGACCCAAACCAAGACGTCAAAGATTCGATAACATTAATTACATGCGTAGAAATATCTTCCATTGTCTTATTTAGTATTAATACTGATGTGTCGTCCGCATAATTATTCATTATGTGGGGTGAATTAATAAATGTAGAATGTAAATCATTTATAAATAGTGAAAATAGCAAGGGTCTAATCGTGATCCCCTGTGGGATCCCTATGTTGATCCTACATGGGGGTGGGGATTGCACAAATCCGTGCGGAGTATAAACACTAGTGACTTGTGTCCTATTTGATAGGAAGGAGTTGATCAAATTAAGCGCGACCCCCGTTATGCCATATTTTAAAAGTCTTATTAACAATATATTATGGTCAACCACATTATGGGCCTTAAGGTAGGTCCATAAGAAGTCCAACCGGGATCCTTCGGGATTCAACATTATCAATTACTCCTTTTGTGAAATGATAACACCCAGTTTCAATACCCCTGCCCTTTACAAAGCCATGTTGTTGAGGACTTATTATTTTATATTTATCTAAGAACGATAGAATTCTTGAGTAAATGATTCTCTCAAAGATCTTAGAAAACACCGATAGGGCACTTATGGGTTTGTAGTTTTCTATCGCACATTTATCGCCAGCCATGTGTATGGGTGTTATAATCGCCACTTTTAAGTTTTCTGGACATTTGCGCGACTCTGTTGTTAAGACATTGTTAATGATGAGGAATTAATATTGAAGATAGACATTTTTTAAAACGATGGAAGAAATATCGCCTATGCCCGCACTTTCTGTATTTTTTAAGTTTGTAATAATATTACAAAGCTTTCCACGGCTGATTGGCATTAAAAATGTTGTATTACTGTTGTAGCACACCACAGGTTGAGAGTCTGCCAAGTTTCTTGCTATGTTTGTGAAGAAACTGTTAATTCTAGTCGCACTCACTAGAGGATCGTCACCACGGATAACAAATGTATCACTTTTCATCTTTATATCGGTAATTCGTCTTACTATATCCCAGGTTGGTTTTTGCCGATTGCACGATGTTTCTATTTTCATTCTAAACTGTTGCCTCTTTTCGTCTCTTAACAGCCTAGTATAATTACTACGTAGATTGTTATACAGGTTCTTATATTTGGGATTATAACGTGATATCGTCTGGAACAGCTGTAAGTCCATTTCCATTTTCTTTAAACATGGGTTATTAAAAAAGCGTTGAGATTTTTTAGTGCTGTGTACGGGGACTCTAGGAAAGGCCTCGTTGAAATTACGCAGAAATATGTCCATGAAATCATTCCATTGCATGACGACATCTTCCGGTTTTACTTCAAAAATTAGGTTCCACGTTGCATTTTCCATTAATTACCTGTGTTGTACCATATTATTTCGGTTGAACAGTCTAGCCATTTTTCTTGTGTGGTCCGAAGCCCTGTTTTTGTACTCTACTGTAATGATTTGAGCACGGTGATCAGACATGTGGTAATTTGTGGTTTCGATAGTGTATTCCATGGTGACAAAAATTATTATGTTGTCAATACACGTACCGGACTCAGGGTGGCTTACTTCCGTTGCGGTGATGGTCGCATTAAACGATTCCAAAAAGGATCTGAATTGTTGACTTGTGTTATAGTCCTTTAGGCTATTGATATTGAAATCGCCAGCTATAATATATTGGTTATTGCCATTGCAGAGTACTACCAAGAGAGCATGCATCTTCCGTAGGAATAATTTATAACAAGCCAATGGAGCCCTATAGATGTCAATAATTATTATTACTTTGCCGTTTATGACTGATTCAATTGCAGAGCATTCAAACACATGTATTTCTGCCAGTCCGTTTAAGTCTAGGCTTAGAGTTAATCCCGTTCTTGCAATAAATTGCCGAGCCTCCGTGAGCTCCAGCTTCACGGCAAAATGAGGATGCCAAGATAAAATTGTTGATTTTGTATTGCCTAAGTTGTTCTTGACTTTTCCAGTGCTCCGTAAGAACTAGAAAATAGCACTGTGTGTAAGACTCTAACATATAATCAATTCTATCTAATGAGTTCCCGATAGATTGAGTATTCTGGTTTATCAATGTAAGTCGAGAATTCACGGTTGGCGCGATTTTGGCTGGTGTAACGCGGTTGGCGCTTACATGGATTCCTGTTTTTTTAATCGATTTTTCGTTAGTCTCTCTAAAAAACGGTTAATACATGTATTTCTCGGCCATGTTTCCGGTTTCATTGCGACTTCATAATCCTTTGATGCTAACGATACTTTAAATGAAGAGTATTCTTCAGGGTATTTAGATATGAGCTTGGAGCTTGGACATTCTTAATGTTTTTACTGTTTAGATAACGTACTAATTCCTCCGTTGACAAATTGGGGTCTACAAGAAAAACATGTAGGTGGTAATATCTTACTGCCGCCTTAATCTGTGCAGTGTCATCGTTGCAACCGTGTATGATGTTAGACTTCTTATGTAGCCGTTTCTTATGATACTGAGTCTCCCAATTGCCGCCTTTTACATTACTTTGAGTGTTTATGTTTTCGGATTCGAATTCGGAAAGTCAATTTAAGGTTTTTGAGGTGGACGGATCATTCCTGGCGGAGATTACTTTTTCTGGCTTATCGCGTCGCGGATTAGACTCGTTATCACCGTTAGTGGGTTAGTGGGCCTGCAAATAAAGTGAACATCGTCACTTTATTTGCAGGCTTTGGAGGAGTTTTCACGATTTCAGCACTAGAAATCACAGAATTTAAATTCGAGTTAACTAGCTTCACATTATTAATATTTAGTTCCTTTATTTGTACGGAAAATTCACTAATTAATACTTTCAGCGGTTCCATGTGTTTATTTATTTGCACATTTATACAGGAATTTAAACACGCGTATAACTTCTCATTACTTAATTTAAGATCTTTCATTTTCTCAGTAAGCTCATCGTTTAGTACTCGCAGTAGCTCCACATCCTTTTTTAAAACTTTCGACATGAAATTATTTAAAAAAAACTTTGCAGAAAAGTAGTGAAATTATCAAACTGCTTTTCTGAAGGGGTGTTAGATCTGAGTTCTCTAGACATGTTTAATTTATAAATAAAATACTATACAAATTTAAATTCACGTCTACACTCGCTGACTGCTGTTAGCGAAATGGAAGCGTCTTGGTAGTCTAGTCTTCTCTGACTAGTCTTGCCTGCCTAGTCTTGCCTGCCTAGTCTTGTCTGTCTAGTTTTGTTCGTCTAGCCTTGTCTGTCTAGTCTTGTCTGTCTAGCTTTGTCTATTTAGTATTGTTTGTCTAGTCTTGTCAGTCCAGTCTTGTCTGTCAAGTTTTGTCTGTCTACTCTCGTGTCTACTCTTGTCTGTCAGGTCTTGTCTGTCTAGTTTTGTCTGTCTATTCTTATCTGTCTAGTCTTGTCTGTCTAGTCTTGTCACATTCATTACTCGGTATAGCGAGTATCTAAAAAAGTCTATATTCCCATCTTGTTGGAAAGAGCAACTCATCATGATCATCCCCAACCCAACAAACCAACATAAGTTTACTTCCTGCTGTAGGATAGGTGGTAGGTTCTTTACTCATCTCGAGAATCGAACATCACTTCTACCGGCACAAGCTGATAAACCAAAATCAATTTGGCTTTAGAAAAGGGGCTGGAACAGTTGAGGCTATTTCTGTAGGGGTCAGGTTCATACGTGAGTCGGTAAGATCTAAGTATTATTGTTCTGCCGTAGCCTTAGATATCATCTGTCTTCTTCATCATCTGTCTATCCACACTATTGGATGTTGGCGATCACATTTCTGTACGCTTCACGGTCTGTTGCTGGGTGTACCAGGTCTCCTATAGTTCTTAAACCTGTCCATTCCCTTAGATTTCTCAACCAGGGCATTTGCTTTCTTCCCACTCCTCTTCTGCCTTCAATCTTGCCCTCAACTATCAGTTGTAGCAGTTGGTATTTTGGGTTTCTCATTAGGTGCCCAAAATAGGTGGTTTTTCTTCTCTTTATGCTAAGTAACATTTCTCTGTCTTTCCCCATTCGTCTCAAGATTTCCTCATTCGTTACTCGTCCGTCCTTGGTCCTTGGTACTCTGAGCATTCTACGGTAAGTCCACATTTCAAAACCTCCAATCATATTTATGGATATGTGAGCGGACTACACATAGCACTTAGCGACGATAACGACTGGTACCCGCTTATTATCTCCAGGCTAATAGAGAAAGGTTGTCCCGACAATCTCATCAAATTAACCAGGAGCTTCTTTTCAGAACACAAAACCATTATCAGCGAACGAGGTTTGTACGTCGAGAAAAGAATAAGCAAAGGATGTCCACAGAACCATTTTTGAAAGAAATCTGCCTGAAGAGTTTGAGATCATAGCTTATGCCGATGATACTCTTCTGCTTTGTAAAAGCAGAACTATTGTTTTTCTGAAAGAGACCACTGACCGTGCTCTAGAAAATCTTCGCCAGTGGGTAACTGAAACTAGGCTCAGTTTCAATGCCCAAAAGACTCAACCCCTCTTTTTTAGCAGATCCTCAAGTCAAATGAGTCCTGTTTTCACTCTAGGAAATGAAAAAAATAAATGCCAACAGCATCTTCGGTATCTAAGCGTCACTATAGACAGACTCTTGAATTTTAAGGAAAATATAAAGCAGGCATGTAGTAAAGTTTAGCAACTGAGTATTAAATTAGGTATCGTTGCAATGAAGGAATGGGGTCTAGGAAGAACAGAGCTCTCCGAAATCTATCGCGACGCGATAGAACCCGCATTATTATATGGAGGTCCGATATGGCAAAAGTCATGTAGCGTGAAAGGGAACCTCAAGCTCTTGGGCATACAGCGCCTAAGCACCATCCGCGCTGCGATAGCCTATCCTACAGTATCCACAGAGGCAGCTTGTGTGTTTACAGGTCTCCTTTCAGTAGACATCCACCTCAAACAACTAGCTCACACCAATTTCGAGACGATACGTAAACCTTACCAAATACTTTGAACAATATCGAACTGAACGTTAACATACAAGAACACATTCACCCTTCAAAGTTATCATTGGTTAGGTACCATTTGACACTGTCAAATCTTTTCCAACTTCGGGTATATACGGACGGTTCGAAATCGAGCAAAGGCACAGGAGCTGAATTCGTTGTCTATTACAACAGCGAAGAGGTTCACCACAAACTCATTAGGTAGGTACACTACTGCTCAATATTCCAAGCACAGCTCATCGCCATACTACATGCCTTGAAGTATGATAAAAATCACAGCAATAGTCCCTGCTCGATAATATGTGACAGCTGATATATCCTCGGTGCACTGAAAAGTTTCAAAGGAGCCACTGAAATGTTGATGGAAACATAGACGACAGCTGCAAGAGTTTCAAGGAAAAATATTATCTGATGGCACTGAGCGAGCGGATTGGCTCGCAAAACTCGTAGCAAGCAATAGTTATCTGCCAATTGCATACGAAAAATTGCCTATACAAGCGCTGAAATCTGGTTCCAAGGGACATGTCGAGAAACTATGGCAGGACAGATGAAATCAGCTACAACAGGCTTGTGGACTAAGCCGTTTATACCATCAATAAAGGCTTAGTGCAGCTTAAACGTCAGTATATCCCACCATGCAATCCACATTATAACAAGCCATAGCAATTTTAAGGCGTATCTCCACAGATTTGGGAAAAAAGATTCTCCCCTCCGCGACTGAACGACGGAAAACGACGACGCGGTACACGTTATATTTTCCTGACCAGATACAGCACTATGGAGACGATCCTTAGTGACAGAAATGCAATACCATGGACTGACCTGGCCCGAAAATGAGGATGATTTAAGTAGAGTAGAAAAACCCAAAAAGTGGTGGTGAAAAGTGTCTAGTCTTGTCTGTCTAGTCTTGTCTGTCTAGTTTTGTCTGTCTAGTATTATCTGTCTAGTCTTGTCTGTCTAGTCTTGTCTTGTCTGTCCAGTCTTGTCTGTCTAGTCTTGTCTGTCTAGTCTTGTCTGTCTAGTCTTGTCTGTCTAGTCTTGTCTGTCTACCCTTGTCTGTCTTCTCCTGTCTGTCTACTCTTGTCTGTCTAGTCTTGTCTGTCTAGCCTTGTCTGTCTAGTCTTGTCTGTCTAGTCGTGTCTGTCCAGTCTTGTCTGTTTAGTCTCGTCTGTCTAGTCTTGTCTGTCTAGTCTTGTCTGTCTAGTCTTGTCTGTCTGGTCTTGTCTGTCTAGTCTTGTCTGTCTAGTCTTGTCTGTCTAGTGTTGTCTGTCTAGTCTTGTCTGTCTAGTCTTGTCTGTCTACCCTTGTCTGTCTACTCTTGTCTATCTAGCCTTGCCTACCTAGTATTATCTGTCTAGTATTATCTATCTAGTCTTGTCTGTCTAGTCGTGTGTGTCCAATCTTTTCTGTCTAGTCTTGTCTGTCTAGTCTTGTCTGTCTAGTCTTGTCTGTCTAGTCTTGTCTGTCTAGTCTTATCTGTCTAGTCTTGTCTGTCTAGTCTTGTCTGTCTAGTCTTGTCTATATAAGGGCGACGCCGCACTACGGTTTTTTCCCGCGAGTAGTAACCGCTTAATCCGCAAAACCGCTCGAGAAACACATAGCGCGCTATGGAAAAAAAAACAGTCATAGGAAAAAACCGCCAGTGAGGCCGCATGTATTAGCTAACTTGAGTCATAAAATCAGCCAATTAAAAACCGTGGCGGTTTAGCCGAAGTACGGCCAGGCCTAATGGGTAACGAACGAGCGGAGGCATTAGCCAGACAGGCCTGCGCTTTGGATGTTGCAGAAGAATTTGAAAATGAACTTACAGTGAATATAAAATATCCCAGAAAATCGTGAAAAACAAATGATCGCTCTATTGTTTTATGAAATGGCAAGCACGTTGGGAAACACCACAAAACGGGAGCTGGACCAGAAGATTCAATCCACCCATTCAAGAGTGGAAGAAAATGGACCTGGACTTATCACATCACACTGTTAAACTCATCACAGAACATGGCAACTTCAACTCCTACCTGCATAGAATAGGCAAGAGGGAATCGCCAATCTGCTCCTGCAGAGTGTGCCTCATGACACGACAATTGAGAGAACAGGCTGAAACAATAATGGTTATTGCAGGATATTTTTGATTGTGGAATAGAGGGTTTATTGTCGAAAAGTCTTATCTCTCTAGTTTTGTCTGCCTAGTCTTGTCTGTCTAGTATTATCCGTCTAGCCTTGTATGTCTAGTCTTGTCTGTCTTGTCTTGTCTATCTAGTCTTCGCTCTCTAGGCTTGTTTGTCTAGTTTTTTGTGTCTAGTCTTGTATATCTAGTCTTGTATATCTAGTCTTGTTTTCTGTCTGGTTTTGTCTGTCTAGTCTTGTCTGTCTACTCTTGTCTGTTTAGTCTTAACTGTCTAGTTTTGTCTGTGTTGCCTTGTATCTCTAGTCTTGTGTTTTTAATCTTGTATGTCTAGTCTTGTTTGTCTAGTCATGTTTGTATAGTCTTGTCTGTCTAGTATTACCTGTCTAGTCTTGTCTGTTTAGTCTTGTCTGCCTAGTCTTTTTAGTCTTATATGTCTAGTCTTCCAGGCTAGTCTTGTCGGTCTAGTCTTGTCAGTCTAGTCTTGTCAGTCTAGTCTTGTAAGTCTATCATTGTCTCTTTAGTATTATCTGCTAATCTTCTGAGTCATGCCTTGTATTTTAAATCCTATCTATCTTATCTTTTTCGGTCTTGTTTATCAACGTTGTTTCCTCTTTGGACATTCTAGTTCGTATCTCATGTTTCAATTTAAAACAAAATTAAGAAAACTTGGGAGGACCCGACCAATAAATATTATTGGATTCTTATTGAAAGATGAAGAGAAAAATAAAATAAAATGCAGGAATTCGGTATATGTCGAACGACTTTCAACACCTTCATTGCCATTACGTAAATCATGTAGAATGCCAGATGGTTCTAATTGAGATTAAAAAATGTATAGAGCGAGAAGCAGTGAGATAGAGAGAGAGGATTTGATAATGAATGACATCTAGATTTTTATTTACTACGCTGTATAAGACTTTTAATTAAAACGTGATTTGTTTTTATTGATACATCTTTCCACGCCCAAAATATTTATTACCAATAAAAATATTATTTCAATGGAGAATTATAGATTAAAACGAAATATTTTATAAAAATATTTAGGTTAATTTTAATTTCAGACTTCCTATGTTACAAATTCCGTCTATTTTAGAACAAGTTTAAAATTTATATATTTATATCATATACTAATTGTAACATTTTTGAAGACAAGATTTTTTTTAAACTGTAGCATTTGTGCCCATAAATTGAGTTGTTCTTAACGTCGTAAGTTACTTAACTTTATGACTATTAGATAAAACACACAAAAAACTAGAAGGAAATGGTGGAGATAAAGAAATGGAGACGAGACCAAACAACTTTATTTCGTATGTTTTATGGTTTTCTGGTTTATGTACAAACGATTTTTATCTCTACATGGGAAAACGATCACGCGCGACTTTTTTCTTGGTTTGGAAACTCCCTTTTTTAATTTTTATTTTTATCTGATCGGAATGAATTCGTTAGGTTTCTTTTATTTTGTGAAAGGTGTTTGAGTCACTGTTATATTAAGAAGAAATTGCTTCCAATTTCGGACGGATCGCGTTTGGGAAGATGCCAAAAATATGGAATTTAACGAAACTTGATTTGTTAAAAAAATGCTACGCAAAGAATTAGTCAAAATATTTATGTTGGATTCTAATTAGATTTTTTCATATAAATGTTGAAAACACGTGATTTATTAAGAAAACATAACTAATTAACTACGATTTTTCAATTTGAGTTTTCGTGAATAAAATCAACGAAATCATTCTTGTTTTACTGCAATTTCTTTATAAATATGAAAGTAACGTGTGTTATAGGTAAGGTATACTAATCATACATGCCATTACTACCAAGCTTTGCTAGTTTTTATTTGGCAAACGTGAGGTGTAAGCATGGCAAATTTATCATGTGATGATGCCAGAAATATAGAATAATACGTCAAAAATTTAATTAAAATCAGTCGTCGATTTCGCTTACGCTTTGGTTCGAAATAATGTGCCAAGAAAACAATCTTCACAAAAAAAATATTTTGGATATTCTCTTGTCGGTAGGTAATAAAAATCTTTATAAATGCAATATTGCTTTTTATCTTTGATGTGTAGGTATACATTTTTGGTTATTAAGTTACAAATGGAAGGCCAAAATAGGACCTAAGAATTTCACTTAGAGGAACAAAGATTGTATTTTTAAAACGGGTATTGGCATCCATAAACCTAGGGTATCTTTCCTAAATTGAATCGATAAATTAGATATGAGGTATTAGAGGTGCATTAGAAAAAAGTAACTTCGAAGGAGGTAATTGGAGAAAGGAGAAAGAAGGAGGAATTGTTCAAAGGTGCTGTTCGTAACCTAACCCTACAGAAGAATGTCATCTGTGATAAATGTGAGGGTAGTGGTGGCAAGAAGGGAAATGTTGCCCAATGTCCCACTTGTGGCGTTAGCGCAATACAAATTCAATTCAATAACTTGGACAAGGTATCCAATCTGTTGTATCATATATGGTGTGTAGGTACAGTGATTGTCAAGGATAGAGAATAAATCCAAATGAAAGATGCAAAAATTGCAATGGAAATAAAGTTGTGAGTGGTAGATAAATTTTGGATGTTCATTTTGAGAAAAGTATGACAGATGGACAGAAGATTATCTTCAATGGTAAAGGTCATCAAGTACATTATTATTGTCTTAGATGAAAGAGAGCATCCTGTATTCAGAACAATAGGACATGATCTAATTATTCGCCAGGAATTAAAACTGGTAGAATCTCTTTGTAGTTTCCATAAGTTGATTACCACCTTAGATAATCGTAACAATAATAGATTATCGATAAACTTGTAATCACTTGTATTTCTGGTGAGGTTACTAAACATGTTGAGTTAAAGTGCATTATGAATGAAGGTTTCAAAAATCCATTTGGGAAATGTCGCCTTATTGTCAAAGTCTTCCTTCTCAAATTAATCCCGGTGTACCTAATTAGTAATCTGGAAAATTGCTCCACGACCTGAAATTATGATACCTGATCAAGCTGAATAATGCCTTTTGTTTGCTTTTGATCCTGAACAATAAACTAGGAGGAGTATAAGGAATAAACTAGGAGGAGTATAAGGAGTATAAGGACTCTTGAGGAATATAACGACCGACCAAGAGGACCAGGGTTAGGAGGACAAAGGGTCCAATGTGCAACACATTGATTTTTAATTTTTAGTCTGGTAAACCTTATTGTGAAGGTTACACCTACATTAATTAATTTAAAATAGATGTTACAAGTTTTTGTTATAGGTGCTTTTCTTCAACTTTGTGGGATTTCACAGTTTCTGTTCCAAATATATTTATTAGGAACTTAGTAAAACGCCTTTTGTTTTATCTGCATTTATTTACTAATCACGAGTAGTTTTAAAAGAATGTAAGGGTTTTTCAATTTCTACTGTTTATTTCTTCTAAGTAATATTTGGATGTAATATTTGGACGAAGAGCAGAGAGCTCTCCTCCTACTAGAAATCCATTTTCCGGGATGTAGAAAATACAAAGAGACAAATGCAACCATGGAGACCAAGTCGGGCTGGCTGGAGAAGGACCTCGTCCATCTGTACGGGAACCGAATCAGATTGCCTATCGGCACTTTCCAGCCAATCAAGGCCCCATGTGTGGACATATTAGGTCCCGCCTTCCGCATAAGGAAGGAGAGAATTAATGCCGCTAGCTATGGAGAAGGGCTACGGTGGTATTCATACCGAAGGTAGGGAAGAAAAATACCACTCAAACGAATCAATTTAGATCCATTAGTCTACTAAAATCTTTCATGGTAAAAACAATGGAGATGGTAATGACAATTACCTTAAGACAACAGTGCTGGTAGGTGTACCACTACACAACTACCAGCATGCATACAGCGCAGGAAAATCCAAAGAGACCGCCCTGTATTAGCTGACAAATGAATAAGAAGCAGTACTAGATACAATGGTAGTAGCATTATTTGCCTTCTTAGACATAGAAGGAGCCTATGACATCACCTCGCACGAAGGTGTGAAATCGGCTCTTGAAAAAAGGAATATCGACAGCATTACCTCAAAGTAAATAGGAGAAATGCTGCGAACTAGAACGGCGGAGACACAAGTAGGAAAAGACAACTCCGGGGTGCCCGAGGGTATCACCACTGATGTGGACCCTGGTCATCATTGCCTGAGGGAAGCTTGGGGAAACGCTCTGTGAAATCGGCGTAACCTTGATATTTAATGCCTAGGTCGTTCAGCCTAGCCAGTAATTCATCAACAACTAGACTCGACATCAGTGGTGATAATACACCTCCCTGTGGGCACCTTCGAGTTGTGGAGATCTTGATAGTGTCTTTTTCAACGTATGCCTCCGCCGTTCTAGTTCTCAGCATTTCTCCCATCCACTTTGAGGTAATGCTGTCAATATTCCTCCCAACATTAGATATAAAGGAAGTAGCGATATGTGTCTTCTTGGAAAGCAACTCGCACAAGGCTATGAAATCGCCTCTTGAAGGAAGGAATATCTATTATATCTAATGTTTCTTCTATTCCATTTCTCAGCTGATACAGGGCGGTCCCTGTGGATTTTCCTGCTCCGTATGCATGCTGACAGTTGGGTAGTGATGCAACTACAAGCACTGTTGTCCTAAGGTAATTGTCAATTACCTTCTTTATTGTCTTTAACATAAAAGATGTTACACTAATGGGCCTAAATGACTTCGGTTGAGTGGTGCCTTTCTTCCACACTTTCGGTAAGAATACTGCCTTAGCCCTTCTCCATAGCTCCGGTATCTCTAAACTACTTCTAAAGATTTTTAGAAGATACGGCATTATTTTTTTTCCTCCCCTTTTTGGGAAGGCGGGAATTAATCCGTCCACACCTGGAGCCTTGAATAGCAGGAAAGCGCCGATAGCCCATCCGATTCGGTTTTCCGAAGACATAGAAACGGCCCTTCCCCAGTCAACCCGACATGGTCTCCCTGGTTGCATCAAGCCCTCGGTCTCTTTGAATTCCCGGAAAATTGGTTTCTAGTTGGAGGAGAGCTCTCTGTTCTTCGTCTTCCATATATTAGCTCCCATCTTGTCTCTAAAGAGTGACTGTCATTTCAACTCTATCGTTCGCTTCTGCTCTGTTCAATCTAGCTGCCACCGGGGCGGATTCTATATTTTCACAGAAGGTCCTAAAGTTGTTTCAGAGTATATATATATATATATATATATATATATATATATATATATATATATATATATATATATAAGACAGCCACTCTTTACCGACGGCTTGATGCAACCAGGGAGACCATGTCGGGTTGACTGGTGAAGGGCCGTTTCTATTTGTTCGGAAAACCGAATCGGATGGGCTATCGGCTATGTATATATATATATATATATCTTGTCGCAGAACACTCGTCACTTTTATATTTTGACAGGAATTGTACTAAAACAAGTGTGATTTCACTGTTTTTATTTACTAAAACCCAAATTGAATCATTACCAAAACGCCTGTCTAACTGTTGTAGGAAAAACTCGACGGAAAACCCAATTATCTCGCGGTAATTGCGAAAGGATGTAGGCCAAAAATGTATTATGCTAAATGGTGACTAATCGTATATACAAATAAACACAACTTGGTTTAGAAAAAAAAACTACAAAATTTTTATGTTTAGCACAAAAATGTGATTAGAATGTTTGTCACTTTTGCACTGACATGCGGTCTCTCACACCGCAAGTCGTACATGCAGACAGTTGACGACAATTAACAAAGTGATAAAAACAAACACAACCTTCAGAATTCGGGAAACTACCCATTATACTTTAATTCATACATATTTAGAAGCGCAAAACAAAATTAATACGAGAGAAATTGAATTTTCAATATATGCTACGGTCTCAAGACTGCATGACAGTAGTTACGGGTTAATAAATAACGTGATTTCTTTCATTTTTGATTGAAACTTTTATCAAAAGAGCTCAAAGAATTTAAATAAGGACAAAATTTATTTACAACCATAAAAATTACGTCTCGCACCACCGATTTCCGAACGTAAGGCCTGAGGACCCATGACGTAATTTTTTTTAAATTCTACATTTTTTTTTAAATATAACCCTTTGCATTCCGAAAGATTTTTAATATGACCTATCAATAACTCCCTTGCCGAGTACCATTCACAAAAATGAGGAAGGTGGAGGGGCTAAAGCTACCAATTTTCTACAATGAGCGTCTAAAGGTAAGTGACGAAGTCAAATATCTAGGTATAACATCTGGATGCCAAATTGATTGGAATCAACCCCTTAAGAAAGCTACCAATAGGTGTAAAATGGCATTAATAATGACCAAAAGAACACTTGGTACTCATGGGGACTAAAACCAAGCATGGTACACTGGTTGCATACCATGGTAGTTTAACTCATTCTGACATACGGCTCCCATAGTGTTCAAAGATTGGCCTGCTTAGGAATTACGGGATCATTGACAACCGCCCAAACTGTAGCTCTTGTTGTCATCCCCTAGATATTCCTCCCCTAGATATTCCTCCCCTAGATATCTTTATCATGGGTAAGGTAAGGATGGGAGCCTTTAGATGCAGGTGTATTGGTACTTGCAAGGTTCTGGCGAGGTTCGGTACACCATGATGACGAATGTAATATAAGAACCAAATCTCGTTATTAAGGGACACTCAATGCCAATCATTCGAACTTCACTTCAGAACACATCTACGTTAGACGGAAGGCAAGAAACGAACACATGCCAAGGTGAGCTGACTTATATACAGACGGCTACAAAAAGGAAAGTGGAACTGGCGCAGGAATCTACAAACCATCCCTGGGGTATACTTTATCTGTGCTTCTGGGATCACATGCTATGACATTCCAAGCGGAAGTACACGATTAAATGTCCTAATGTGCCATGAAATTAAGTTATCAAAGTATGGTGCTAACAAAGCAAACATCAGTGCTAACAGAAACTCTTACATTAGCAAAACTATGACCAGAAATGGAATGTGTAAATAGGTAGCTACTAAGCACCGGCTACTGTGGAATAAAATATATGGTCAGAAACACAGCAAACGAATGCTAGAAAATTTATCGGACGCTTTAAATGCTGAAATCCTGCAAATACCAAGGAAGCAGATTACAATTGTGGAAGGCCTACTCACAGGAAACTGCTCTCTACGAGAACATCTGCACAAAATAGGGTTGTAGAAAGATGAACCACTATGCAGACTATGCTATGAGGGATATTAAACTGTGTCTCATATAATCTTCCATTGCCAAGCAATTTCACGTTGCAGGCACAATCTTAGATCAGCAAATAGTGAAGAAGAAATACACTCCTAGACCTAATACAGAGGCTAGACCTATTTGCAGGAATAGATCAATGTGGGGAAATACAATAGGCCAATGGACCGCATTGCTTTAAGGCTTACCTCTTGAAACCACATTGATTGAGAAAAAATCAATTCAGCAAGTAAAAATTTGAAAAATGTAAGATTCATTGTTAATTGCATCGTTTTCAAACAGATTTATTAAAGATGCAGTTGACGGTTTGGTTTTATGTCGCTTACTAGTTTTTCAATATTGTTTGATAGTTATATTAGTTAGCTATGTGATGAATATCAGATTCTGAAATTACTTTTTTTTAAGAGCTAAGGAAGTGGTCTGAATGTTTGTAGAAGATGTATTTTTCATTTTACACTGAAAATTCTCTGACTTTTTTCGGAAACATTCTTATCTTTACACTTTTGACAAATACTTTTGATAATATCCGAGCTACAAAAGAACTTGGAGAGTCGCATGTGGCTCGCGAGCCACAGTTAATATACAACGTGTGTTTAAAAATAAACACGCGGGGAAAAAATCAAGGGGTTATTCCTTGGCCTATTGTCAGAATATTTTGTGCTTTGATGATTTCTGAAAAAGAACCTTTGTTTCGAAGATACAGCGGGAACAAAATTTGCGACAACCATATTCGGTCATTTTTGAAATCATAAATGTAAATAAAAGTGTGGCGTACGTCAACGAGTTTATCAAGTAAAAAAATGTTGACGATAACTTGGAACGGCTGTTTTATCTACTAACGTACAAGTAGATTTCCTTTGAATACGTCTCGTCAGTGATCATTACCTGTATCGGTCTCAGTTGTTTACATTAGGTGACGTTTGGCTATTTGACGTGTCTTTAATAGTTAGTGAAGACGTCTACCATGTATACGAACGCCGAGATGACTGGCATGCATTTCATTTATGGACTTGCTGATGGAAATTTATTACAAGCTAGACGATTGGACATTGAACGGTTTCCTGGCCGTAATATCCACGACTGAAAAATTTTCGAAACATTCATTCACATTAAAACGAAATGGAGGAGGGACAGGAATATTAATGACAGTAAGAACGGCTCAACTGGAACAGTTTGTGCTAGACATGATAGAGGAAGATCCAAGTACTTCTCCACGTATTGCGTTATGTCAATGGCTTTTGCAAACATTAATTCTAATTCCTAAATTTCTGACAAAGATTCTTTTCACTGATGAAGCCAGTTTCTCAAGAAATGCAATAGGGAATTTTCATAAGAACCATGTGTGGCCAGATGAAAATCCGCATGAGGTATGTGAAGATCGATTTCAATCGAATCGAATGCTTGTCTACAGGCTGGAGGAAGTCATTTCGAATTTATTGTAGAATGAGCAACGCTACATGTACTTTTTGATAATAAAATATTGTTACTGTCTCAAATTTTGTTACCATGTATCTTCGAAACAAAGGGTTTTTCAGAAATCATCATAAGACAAAATATTCTTAGAATAGGCCAAGGAATAACCCTTTGAATTTTTTCCGCATGTTTACCTAAAACCTTGTATACTTATTAAAAAAACGCTTTGGAATCGAAAAATTACATTGCCATGGATCTTATAGAAAATATTTGTAATTTTTTTTGTATATTATAGTTATGGCGTTAATGAATAATATAAAATGTTACTTTTAATTTAAAAAATTTAAATGTTAAAAATTACTTTTAATTGTGCGTACTTATGTCAAAAAATGGATTGTTACTTATATAATATATTAATAATATAATACATATAAATTATAACAAGTAACGGAATGGAAAAAATTGAATTCTAATAAATTTTCAATCAAACAAATTACCATTCGAACATTCTTCTTTCGAACAAAATTCTTTTGAGCAAATTGCTTTCGAACAATTTTCCTGGAACCATAAATGTTAGAGGAAATCAAACCAGAAATGTCAGATAATTAAAAAGCTGTTTGTTTGTTGGCAATTGGATAAAAAACGAAATATAAATATTTATGTTAATATTATTATGTATAAATATATTGATAAAATAATTTATTTATATAAAAATGCTTATCGCGAGTGCGAGGAATAATAAATGTCTGAGTGGACATCTGCCACGTGTTTCGCAACTAATTGGATAATATAGTAAAAGCATTTCCTCCAATCCTTATTAGACTGTAAAATCACTCAAAAAAGGAGGACACCCATTTATTTTCAACAGAAAAAAACACCATTTAAAGCGAAACAAGATATATTACCTTTCATGTATTTTTGAACTTTTAAATTCTCGATAATCGACGTCAATCCCTTTCTCCTTTCCGCACTCTGTAAACTATCTTTCAAGTGACTTTTACCGAAACCCGCGTCACACTCGGTCTTCGCCGGCATTTCCATCCCTTCACTTTTCACATCTTCCACCTTAATATTGAACCCGTCCATCTTATCATTGATGCAATTCAATATATTGATCAATGCACAATGTTCACTCATTATATTCACAACACTTATTTGTTATCAAGAATATTCGAACTGGAAGTATTTAGCAGCGTGCGGTTCGGTCGGTGAGTATGTGCTGCGTGTTACGATTATAGGATAGGGTTAAGACATAGGTTAAAGTTAATGTAATGACCTGGCCCGACCCCGCGGTCTAAAAATGTTCGGTTGAAAATAAACGGACGAACTGAAACGTATAGATCTTGAGCCAAAAATATTTATATGTTTATGTGCACTGTGTCTGTGTGTTATATACACTGCTCGGGAAATTATCGATATCGGAGGCCGCTAAGGAACAACACAAATTTACACCCACGCTGAAACTAATTACTCTTTTAACACACATATTAATTTTATCATTATATGTATTGCGGATAATTTATTTTATCGGCGCGTTCAACCTATTTAAATATAAATAATACGTTAAATTTAGTTTAACATTCAAAAATTTATCTACATTATTTCCAGACTTCCAGACTTGTCACACATGTTCTATTAAACTCTTTATTAAATTACTAAAATTTATTAATTTTACATCAAATGTTGCAGACCTGAACAAAATGAAATTATTGTTTTGGTGCCTTAGAAATTGGAACTAGGTATAACAGTTCTAATTTCTAAGGCACCAAAACAATAATTTCATTTTGTTCTGTAACAACTGATGTAAAATTAATAAATTTTAGTAAAAAGGCTTTTTTGTCAGCTATAGTTTTTGTTTTCACGTTACCTTAAATTTTCACAGATACTTTTAGTTTTCACCAGTCGATTCAGCATCCGAAAGTTAGTCGGAAAACATTAAGTTTCAATAGATATCTTAAAATTTATAAAATCGCTAGCTAGGAGTATTTCAGCAATTTCACTGGCCAACTTTGTTTTTATATATTTTAAATCGGTTTTATGTCCATTATTATTATTGTACAAGTTTTTTGGAGAAATATATATAAAAAAAAAAATTAAAAAACACATATATAAAAAACAAAATCTTAAGAGAAAAAACAAGCCCCTATAGTTCATCGGATACTGGAACACAAAAAACTGGTTTTAGTGAAATTATAAAAAATAAATTAATCACGTGATTTTTGAATGTGAACCCTATTAATTATTTGATAATCCTAAATATGTCGATTTCACAGGAGATTTCACTTTTTTTTTTTAGAACTTACAAAACTACTACCCTGAAGTATAACAGATACTTTTGAAAATCAATAAAGCAGTTTTTCCAGAAATTGCGGTTACCATTTTCTAAAACGGCCAGAGAATCTGTTTTTAAATTGAAAAATTTGAAAAAAATTGCAAAAAGCTCAATCTGAAAACGTTATAGTTAATATTGCAAGTTTCGGAGGTGGTGCAGATGAAAAACGACGATCTGAACTACATACATTAGGTTTTCACCTATCAAGGAGTGCCATCTATCTTCGTCTTTTACCTAGGTACTCATCTACAACTCCAGGAAAAAAACACGTAGTTACAGTACCCGTCCACTTAGCTAAAGTAATGAATGATGAAAATTAAAGTCCTCCAGTTGCTAAATTTTGTACTGCATCTATTCGAGATATCGAGTCTCTCGCACCCAATACTTGGTCCAGCTCAAGTTTTCTTTTTGTCGCAGGACGACAAAGCGCGTATATACCTATACCAATTGGTAAAACTGCTGTAAAAAAACAAGCACTCTTTCTGATGCATATGGAGTATAGAGTCCGTTTGCCAGATCACGACTGGGTTATAGCGGAAAAACATAAATTAAAACCTTCCGTTTATGCAAGTATTAAAATTACTCCTGAATGTCCATACAGTGACCTACGTACATTGCAATCACATCATCTGGAATGGAAAACATTCGTCATCATCTGCACGCACTCATAGTATAGATTTTGAGCGACTCATGGAGTTGAAGGAATTTCAATCTTTAGCCAAAACCTATGTTGCTATATTTATTGCCAATAACGCTCCGGGACGAAATTGTTTTAATCGAGTGGAATAGCTCCTTTGAGTCATCAAATATCTGGGCTGGGTCTTACCGTATGATTCTTTTGGAAATCATCTCGATGATCAACGACGTACAATCGATAATGAACTGGAACTTCAAAATGGCTGGTGATATTTTGAAACAAATATGGAGTACTTTAATTATTGATGAAGAACCCCTAATTAAAATTTTACGATATCTTACAATAGGGGAGGAGGCGGCTAAATTAGCTTTAAAAATGCCTTACGTAATTTATGAACGGCCCCAAGTAGAATTAGCAACTCTTTTGCTGTATTTAAAAAATCCACAAAACATTTCCCGTTCAGTCAAACAAATGTAGTGTACTTTCTTTAGCTTCAAAAACAGAAATTATTAAGTTAGTTATCTGGAAAGATGTTGTCTGGAATATTTCCAAATTCTTATCTGCAAACAGATTCTGATGAGAGCAAATCAAAGAAACTACTAATCAGTGTAATGTTTTTTTTTTAAGAATGCAATGGAAAATTCAATTCATACCTTTCTTGAGGACCCCGAAGAAAGACTTTAAATTCCAACGACACTGAAAGCTGAATTTTCATTATTTGAGGCAACGAATAAAAGAACCAAAAAATATTTGTTATTTGATGCCCTGGAAATTATAAAACCAATTTCAGTAGCTAGTGAAAATTCAATTTCAATTTCAGGCAATATCGTGTACAAAATAAGAACAAGACTTAGCCACCGTTCAGTGGATATTTTAAGTTTTTAAAACCCTATTTTCTTAGGAGAAATGAAAGCTAGTGAAATAAATTCAAATTTTTGTTTGAATTTCCGTTATTTTGTATTAAGTAATGTGTAATCCAAAATTTTTCTTTTTGTTTTAAGTTTGATTTAAATATACTTGTTTGTTATTTTATACAAATTCTATAAAATATTTTTCCTTTGTCTATTTTTTTTTTTTAATTCGATAACCAGCTAAAACCGTTTTTTTGGAAATCTCAAATTCGAAAACCCGTTTTTCAAAAAAATCGTTTTTGTATAAACCCTAGTCCCTCCATTGGACTATTTTCTTGGGCCATTTCTGGTCGTCTTACCTCATCCTATGACCAGCCCATCTCCATTTCTGAGACTAAATTCTCCGCACGACATCCGTCACTTCCTGATGTCCTCGTTTCGTATCCGTTCTCTAAGGCTTATTCCAAATATTGCTGGTTCCAACGCTGTTTACCACGTCCTGAAACGGTTTGCGCTGTTCTTTGCTTGCACTACGGTTTCCAGGTCAGAGATTGCTACGGGCAGCACACTGGCCTCGCAAATCTTCCGTGTGAGATTAATCGGTACTTGTAGATATTTAAGAATGAAGCCGAGTTTTCCAAGACCTGCCCACGCTTGTCCTACTCTGCTGATAATTTCTGTGGTTTGGTTTTCCTAGCCCTTGATGTTATGACCAAGGTAAACGTAGTGGTCTACGACCTAAAATGTCTTGTTCTGCACGGAAACCTGGATATCATCTGGGATCAAGATTTTATTTTTCTGGAGGTTCATCTTCATCTCATATGAGCTCATATGAGTCGCTACTTATTAGTACAATATTGTCTGCAAATCTTAGATGGTTGATAGTGCATAGGACCTTTCCTTCCCAGACTACCGTTTTGAAAACGTCATCTTGAGCTAAGATAAAAAGCCTGAGAGAGATTATGTCTCTCTAGCGTACATCTCTCTCTATCCTAGTCTTCTTCGTCCTAGTGTCCTCAATCATCAATCGTAGCATTTATATGCCTTTAGTAATATTAGAGTAGGGAAAGTCAATGCTTGGCTTATTCATAGCTGCCAACAACATGTTTCGATAGAATCAGACGCTTTCTGGTCAGACGAAGGTCAGATGGAGTGCTCCGCCTTCGTCTCTACGAAGGCCAGATGGAGTGGGATATTGTATTCTGTACTTTTTTCGATAAGCGTGTGCATGACCTGGATATGGTCTGTGGAAATCTGTGAAATCCTGCTTGTTCTACCGGTTGGTAAAACTCAAACTTGCTGATTAGGCGTTTTGTGTCAATATTGGTCAACAGCTTATAGAAAACGACAGTAAACTAATTGGTCAGTAATTCTTCATATTTGCACTATCGCCCTTCTTAAACAGTAGAATGACTTCAGCATTCTTCCATGATGATGGTACTCGTTCCTCTTCCAGACACTTGTTTAAGAGGATGTGTAGTGCCTTCTCTAGAGAGTTTTAGCAGTAACTGGTGCTTTTCGGTTTTTCAACTTTCTCAGCGGTGCTCGAATTAAATTTTAAACAATAGATTCATGGCCACATAACTTGCGTAAATACTGCTATGTGCGTCGAGTCTGTCTATTCATAAATGTAGTCTTAAAAGAAGTGTAAGGAATTATTTTAATTAAAACTGAAAGAAAACCTTGCAAAAAGTTAGTGAAAACGGCTCAAAATTGCAGGGTATAAAAAAAGACGCCGTATCTCGATAAGGGATCGCGTAGATCTGATAAAACCAAATCTTACGGCTATTTTGGATTCTCCATCAAAACTTATCTGGAAAGAGTTAAAAAAATCGCCTGCACCATAAGGACTCTATAATCGGCAATATTAAACTTAAATCATCAACTCGTTTTTTGTCTGATTTTACTGTCAGTTCGGTTGTATTTGTCTATTTATAATTTGATGCATCTCAGGGTTTCTAAAAATGAGGATAACCAAAGTTGGGGATCGCAGAAGACATAGCAAAACCAAAAACAATTTTGTGTTTTACTTATTCCTCGGCTTAAAAACAGCCCACAGTTTAGAATTCACCTGCATAAAACAACTGATGCTTATGTTTTCAGGTAAGAAAATGATGATGCTTGTGTTTCAGGTTAGTTTTTTCAGGTAAGGCATAAAAGTAGCAGACGTGAAGATTTATTGTTTTGTGAACCTGTGAGTGAGTGCACAATAGGATAAGCATCTTAATGTTGATGAATTTTTCACAAATCAGGGTTTACAAAGTCCGAGTTTTTAAATCTACCTAAGAAGGCTGGTGTCAAGAATACTACGAATGAAAAATAATTAGTCTCATGAACCACTTACTGAAATTATTCTTAACCCTACGTCGGGCACATTGGATCTATGACATCCAACACAGACTTATCACCCACACCCGTCTCACTAGGTATACCGATTGGCCATTTCAGTAGCTGTTCGTTTCTATTCTGTCTTTAATGATGTCTAGTTAGTTTACTATTCGACCTTTGCATGTGTACGTATTAGACAAAAACATATGTGCGATGCTTTGCTCATACCGCAGACCAAATGTTCTGCACATATAATACGGCAAGAAACGTCAGAAGATGGTCAATAGTAATATTTTTACAATGCTAAACATAAGTGGTTTGAATTTCCAAGTGATTTACCTAGGTAAAAAATTGGAGCTAATGCCAAGAAGATTATTTCTGAAAAAGTTGTCTCAGGAGCTGGTGTTTGCGGAAATTTGCCGAAGAAGTACAAGACCTCTGGGAATTTCATTTGACCTCCAGCAAAAATGGAAAAGATTTCGTCGGGCTACTTTAGAAACCCAGAATGATCATCATCTCCAACACCATCAAAAAGTCTAAGATGTAAAACATGTTTAGCCAAAACTCCAACAAGAAGGATGACAATATATAAATGCGAAAAATGTAAAAAACATCTGTCTGTCTGTGTTGCAGTTCAGACCACGGGAAGCGTTGTTTAGTATGAATGTCCTATTCGAGAGACATTAGGACATTAACAATGAAGTTCAACAACGTTTTGTAGAGTACAGGAAATCATTCGGCATGATTCAACTTTGCAAGGAGTATAGAAAAGTTTAGAGCCTCGGCAGTCACATCCAGCAGTCTAGTCTTGTCTGCCTAGTCTTCTCTGTCTAGTCTTGTCTGTCTAGTCTTGTCTGTCTAGTCTTGTCTGTCTAGTCTTGTCTGTCTAGTCTTGTCTGTCTAGTCTTGTCTGTCTAGTCTTGTCTGTCTAGTCTTGTCTGTCTAGTCTTGTCTGTCTAGTCTTGTCTGTCTAGTCTTGTCTGTCTAGTCTTGTCTGTCTAGTCTTGTCTGTCTAGTCTTGTCTGTCTAGTCTTGTCTGTCTAGTCTTGTCTGTCTAGTCTTGTCTGTCTAGTCTTGTCTGTCTAGTCTTGTCTGTCTAGTCTTGTCTGTCTAGTCTTGTCTGTCTAGTCTTGTCTGTCTAGTCTTGTCTGTCTAGTCTTGTCTGTCTAGTCTTGTCTGTCTAGTCTTGTCTGTCTAGTCTTGTCTGTCTAGTCTTGTCTGTCTAGTCTTGTCTGTCTAGTCTTGTCTGTCTAGTCTTGTCTGTCTAGTCTTGTCTGTCTAGTCTTGTCTGTCTAGTCTTGTCTGTCTAGTCTTGTCTGTCTAGTCTTGTCTGTCTAGTCTTGTCTGTCTAGTCTTGTCTGTCTAGTCTTGTCTGTCTAGTCTTGTCTGTCTAGTCTTGTCTGTCTAGTCTTGTCTGTCTAGTCTTGTCTGTCTAGTCTTGTCTGTCTAGTCTTGTCTGTCTAGTCTTGTCTGTCTAGTCTTGTCTGTCTAGTCTTGTCTGTCTAGTCTTGTCTGTCTAGTCTTGTCTGTCTAGTCTTGTCTGTCTAGTCTTGTCTGTCTAGTCTTGTCTGTCTAGTCTTGTCTGTCTAGTCTTGTCTGTCTAGTCTTGTCTGTCTAGTCTTGTCTGTCTAGTCTTGTCTGTCTAGTCTTGTCTGTCTAGTCTTGTCTGTCTAGTCTTGTCTGTCTAGTCTTGTCTGTCTAGTCTTGTCTGTCTAGTCTTGTCTGTCTAGTCTTGTCTGTCTAGTCTTGTCTGTCTAGTCTTGTCTGTCTAGTCTTGTCTGTCTAGTCTTGTCTGTCTAGTCTTGTCTGTCTAGTCTTGTCTGTCTAGTCTTGTCTGTCTAGTCTTGTCTGTCTAGTCTTGTCTGTCTAGTCTTGTCTGTCTAGTCTTGTCTGTCTAGTCTTGTCTGTCTAGTCTTGTCTGTCTAGTCTTGTCTGTCTAGTCTTGTCTGTCTAGTCTTGTCTGTCTAGTCTTGTCTGTCTAGTCTTGTCTGTCTAGTCTTGTCTGTCTAGTCTTGTCTGTCTAGTCTTGTCTGTCTAGTCTTGTCTGTCTAGTCTTGTCTGTCTAGTCTTGTCTGTCTAGTCTTGTCTGTCTAGTCTTGTCTGTCTAGTCTTGTCTGTCTAGTCTTGTCTGTCTAGTCTTGTCTGTCTAGTCTTGTCTGTCTAGTCTTGTCTGTCTAGTCTTGTCTGTCTAGTCTTGTCTGTCTAGTCTTGTCTGTCTAGTCTTGTCTGTCTAGTCTTGTCTGTCTAGTCTTGTCTGTCTAGTCTTGTCTGTCTAGTCTTGTCTGTCTAGTCTTGTCTGTCTAGTCTTGTCTGTCTAGTCTTGTCTGTCTAGTCTTGTCTGTCTAGTCTTGTCTGTCTAGTCTTGTCTGTCTAGTCTTGTCTGTCTAGTCTTGTCTGTCTAGTCTTGTCTGTCTAGTCTTGTCTGTCTAGTCTTGTCTGTCTAGTCTTGTCTGTCTAGTCTTGTCTGTCTAGTCTTGTCTGTCTAGTCTTGTCTGTCTAGTCTTGTCTGTCTAGTCTTGTCTGTCTAGTCTTGTCTGTCTAGTCTTGTCTGTCTAGTCTTGTCTGTCTAGTCTTGTCTGTCTAGTCTTGTCTGTCTAGTCTTGTCTGTCTAGTCTTGTCTGTCTAGTCTTGTCTGTCTAGTCTTGTCTGTCTAGTCTTGTCTGTCTAGTCTTGTCTGTCTAGTCTTGTCTGTCTAGTCTTGTCTGTCTAGTCTTGTCTGTCTGTCTGTCTAGTCTTGTCTGTCTAGTCTTGTCTGTCTAGTCTTGTCTGTCTAGTCTTGTCTGTCTTGTCTGTCTTGTCTGTCTTGTCTGTCTTGTCTTGTCTGTCTAGTCTTGTCTGACTAGTCTTGTCTGACATGTCTTGTCTGACTAGTCTTTCCTGTGTAGTCTTGTCTGTCTAGTGTTCTCTGTAAAGTCTCGCCTGTCTAGTCTTTTCTGTATAGTCTTGTTTGTCTAATCTTGTCTGTTCAGTCTTTTCTGTTCAGTCTTGTCTGCCCAGTTTTGTCAGTCTAGTCTTGTCTGTCTAGTCTTGTCTGTCTAGTCTTGTCTGTCTAGTCTTGTCTGTCTAGTCTTGTCTGTCTAGTCTTGTCTGTCTAGTCTTGTCTGTCTAGTCTTGTCTGTCTAGTCTTGTCTGTCTAGTCTTGTCTGTCTAGTCTTGTCTGTCTAGTCCTGTCTCTCTAGTCTTGTCTGTCTTGTCTGGTCTGTCTAGTCTTGTTTGACTAGTCTTTCCTGTGTAGTCTTGTCTGTATAGTGTTCTCTGTAAAGTCTCGTCTGTCTAGTCTTGTCTGTATAGTCTTGTTTGTCTAATCTTGTCTGTTCAGTCTTTTCTGTTCAGTCTTGTCTGCCCAGTTTGGTCTGTCTAGTCTTGTCTGTCTAGTCTTGTCTGTCTAGTCTTGTCTCTCTAACCTTGTCTGTCTAGTCTTGTTTGTCTAGTCTTGTCTGTAAAATCTTGCCTGTCTAGTCTTGTCTGTCTAGTCTTGTCTGTCTAGTCTTGTCTGTCTAGTCTTGTCTGTCTAGTCTGTCTAGTCTTGTCTGTCTAGTCTTGTCTGTCTAGTCTTGTCTGTCTGTCTAGTCTTGTCTGTCTAGTCTTGTCTGTCTAGTCTTGTCTGTCTAGTCTTGTCTGTCTAGTCTTGTCTGTCTAGTCTTGTCTGTCTAGTCTTGTCTGTCTAGTCTTGTCTGTCTAGTCTTGTCCGTCCGGTCTTATCTGACTAGTCTTGTCTGTCTAGTCTTATCTGGCTAGACTTGTCTGTCTAGTTTTGTCTGTCTAGACTTGTCTGTCTAGTCTTGTTTGTCTAGTCTTGTCTGTGTAGTTTTGTCTGTCTAGTCTCGTCTGTTTAGTCTTGTCTGTCTAGTCTTGTCTGTCTAGTCTTGTCAGTCTAGTCTTGTCTGTGTAGTTTTGTCTGTCTAGTCTCGTCTGTCTAGTCTTGCCGGTCTAGTCTTGTCTGTCTAGTCTTGTCAGTCTAGTCTTGTCTGTCTGTCTAGTCTTGTCTGTCTAGTCTTGTCTGTCTAGTCTTGTCTGTCTAGTCTTGCCGGTCTAGTCTTGTCTGTCTAGTCTTGTCTGTCTAGTCTTGTCTGTCTAGTCTTGTCTGTCTAGTCTTGTCTGTATAGTCTTGTTTGTCTAGTCTTGTCTGTCTAGTCTTGTCTGTCTAGTCTGTCTAGTCTTGTCTGTCTAGTCTTGTCTGTCTAGTCTTGTCTGTCTAGTCTTGTCTGTCTAGTCTTGTCTGTCTAGTCTTGTCTGTCTAGTCTTGTCTGTCTAGTCTTGTCTGTCTAGTCTTGTCTGTCTAGTCTTGTCTGTCTAGTCTTGTCTGTCTAGTCTTGTCTGTCTAGTCTTGTCTGTCTAGTCTTGTCTGTCTAGTCTTGTCTGTCTAGTCTTGTCTGTCTAGTCTTGTCTGTCTAGTCTTGTCTGTCTAGTCTTGTCTGTCTAGTCTTGTCTGTCTAGTCTTGTCTGTCTAGTCTTGTCTGTCTAGTCTTGTCTGTCTAGTCTTGTCTGTCTAGTCTTGTCTGTCTAGTCTTGTCTGTCTAGTCTTGTCTGTCTAGTCTTGTCTGTCTAGTCTTGTCTGTCTAGTCTTGTCTGTCTAGTCTTGTCTGTCTAGTCTTGTCTGTCTAGTCTTGTCTGTCTAGTCTTGTCTGTCTAGTCTTGTCTGTCTAGTCTTGTCTGTCTAGTCTTGTCTGTCTAGTCTTGTCTGTCTAGTCTTGTCTGTCTAGTCTTGTCTGTCTAGTCTTGTCTGTCTAGTCTTGTCTGTCTAGTCTTGTCTGTCTAGTCTTGTCTGTCTAGTCTTGTCTGTCTAGTCTTGTCTGTCTAGTCTTGTCTGTCTAGTCTTGTCTGTCTAGTCTTGTCTGTCTAGTCTTGTCTGTCTAGTCTTGTCTGTCTAGTCTTGTCTGTCTAGTCTTGTCTGTCTAGTCTTGTCTGTCTAGTCTTGTCTGTCTAGTCTTGTCTGTCTAGTCTTGTCTGTCTAGTCTTGTCTGTCTAGTCTTGTCTGTCTAGTCTTGTCTGTCTAGTCTTGTCTGTCTAGTCTTGTCTGTCTAGTCTTGTCTGTCTAGTCTTGTCTGTCTAGTCTTGTCTGTCTAGTCTTGTCTGTCTAGTCTTGTCTGTCTAGTCTTGTCTGTCTAGTCTTGTCTGTCTAGTCTTGTCTGTCTAGTCTTGTCTGTCTAGTCTTGTCTGTCTAGTCTTGTCTGTCTAGTCTTGTCTGTCTAGTCTTGTCTGTCTAGTCTTGTCTGTCTAGTCTTGTCTGTCTAGTCTTGTCTGTCTAGTCTTGTCTGTCTAGTCTTGTCTGTCTAGTCTTGTCTGTCTAGTCTTGTCTGTCTAGTCTTGTCTGTCTAGTCTTGTCTGTCTAGTCTTGTCTGTCTAGTCTTGTCTGTCTAGTCTTGTCTGTCTAGTCTTGTCTGTCTAGTCTTGTCTGTCTAGTCTTGTCTGTCTAGTCTTGTCTGTCTAGTCTTGTCTGTCTAGTCTTGTCTGTCTAGTCTTGTCTGTCTAGTCTTGTCTGTCTAGTCTTGTCTGTCTAGTCTTGTCTGTCTAGTCTTGTCTGTCTAGTCTTGTCTGTCTAGTCTTGTCTGTCTAGTCTTGTCTGTCTAGTCTTGTCTGTCTAGTCTTGTCTGTCTAGTCTTGTCTGTCTAGTCTTGTCTGTCTAGTCTTGTCTGTCTAGTCTTGTCTGTCTAGTCTTGTCTGTCTAGTCTTGTCTGTCTAGTCTTGTCTGTCTAGTCTTGTCTGTCTAGTCTTGTCTGTCTAGTCTTGTCTGTCTAGTCTTGTCTGTCTAGTCTTGTCTGTCTAGTCTTGTCTGTCTAGTCTTGTCTGTCTAGTCTTGTCTGTCTAGTCTTGTCTGTCTAGTCTTGTCTGTCTAGTCTTGTCTGTCTAGTCTTGTCTGTCTAGTCTTGTCTGTCTAGTCTTGTCTGTCTAGTCTTGTCTGTCTAGTCTTGTCTGTCTAGTCTTGTCTGTCTAGTCTTGTCTGTCTAGTCTTGTCTGTCTAGTCTTGTCTGTCTAGTCTTGTCTGTCTAGTCTTGTCTGTCTAGTCTTGTCTGTCTAGTCTTGTCTGTCTAGTCTTGTCTGTCTAGTCTTGTCTGTCTAGTCTTGTCTGTCTAGTCTTGTCTGTCTAGTCTTGTCTGTCTAGTCTTGTCTGTCTAGTCTTGTCTGTCTAGTCTTGTCTGTCTAGTCTTGTCTGTCTAGTCTTGTCTGTCTAGTCTTGTCTGTCTAGTCTTGTCTGTCTAGTCTTGTCTGTCTAGTCTTGTCTGTCTAGTCTTGTCTGTCTAGTCTTGTCTGTCTAGTCTTGTCTGTCTAGTCTTGTCTGTCTAGTCTTGTCTGTCTAGTCTTGTCTGTCTAGTCTTGTCTGTCTAGTCTTGTCTGTCTAGTCTTGTCTGTCTAGTCTTGTCTGTCTAGTCTTGTCTGTCTAGTCTTGTCTGTCTAGTCTTGTCTGTCTAGTCTTGTCTGTCTAGTCTTGTCTGTCTAGTCTTGTCTGTCTAGTCTTGTCTGTCTAGTCTTGTCTGTCTAGTCTTGTCTGTCTAGTCTTGTCTGTCTAGTCTTGTCTGTCTAGTCTTGTCTGTCTAGTCTTGTCTGTCTAGTCTTGTCTGTCTAGTCTTGTCTGTCTAGTCTTGTCTGTCTAGTCTTGTCTGTCTAGTCTTGTCTGTCTAGTCTTGTCTGTCTAGTCTTGTCTGTCTAGTCTTGTCTGTCTAGTCTTGTCTGTCTAGTCTTGTCTGTCTAGTCTTGTCTGTCTAGTCTTGTCTGTCTAGTCTTGTCTGTCTAGTCTTGTCTGTCTAGTCTTGTCTGTCTAGTCTTGTCTGTCTAGTCTTGTCTGTCTAGTCTTGTCTGTCTAGTCTTGTCTGTCTAGTCTTGTCTGTCTAGTCTTGTCTGTCTAGTCTTGTCTGTCTAGTCTTGTCTGTCTAGTCTTGTCTGTCTAGTCTTGTCTGTCTAGTCTTGTCTGTCTAGTCTTGTCTGTCTAGTCTTGTCTGTCTAGACTTGTCTGTCTAGTCTTCTCTGTCTAGTCTTGTCTGTCTAGTCTTGTCTGTCTGTCTAGTCTTGTCCGTCTGTCTAGTCTTGTCTGTCTAGTCTTGTCTGTCTAGTCTTGTCTGTCTAGTCTTGTCTGTCTAGTCTTGTCTGTCTAGTCTTGTCTGTCTTGTCTGTCTTGTCTGTCTTGTCTTGTCTGTCTAGTCTTGTCTGACATGTCTTGTCTGACTAGTCTTTCCTGTGTAGTCTTGTCTGTCTAGTGTTCTCTGTAAAGTCTCGCCTGTCTAGTCTTTTCTGTATAGTCTTGTTTGTCTAATCTTGTCTGTTCAGTCTTTTCTGTTCAGTCTTGTCTGCCCAGTTTTGTCAGTCTAGTCTTGTCTGTCTAGTCTTGTCTGTCTAGTCTTGTCTGTCTAGTCTTGTCTGTCTAGTCTTGTCTGTCTAGTCTTGTCTGTCTAGTCTTGTCTGTCTAGTCTTGTCTGTCTAGTCTTGTCTGTCTAGTCTTGTCTGTCTAGTCCTGTCTCTCTAGTCTTGTCTGTCTTGTCTGGTCTGTCTAGTCTTGTTTGACTAGTCTTTCCTGTGTAGTCTTGTCTGTATAGTGTTCTCTGTAAAGTCTCGTCTGTCTAGTCTTGTCTGTATAGTCTTGTTTGTCTAATCTTGTCTGTTCAGTCTTTTCTGTTCAGTCTTGTCTGCCCAGTTTGGTCTGTCTAGTCTTGTCTGTCTAGTCTTGTCTGTCTAGTCTTGTCTCTCTAACCTTGTCTGTCTAGTCTTGTTTGTCTAGTCTTGTCTGTAAAATCTTGCCTGTCTAGTCTTGTCTGTCTAGTCTTGTCTGTCTAGTCTGTCTAGTCTTGTCTGTCTAGTCTTGTCTGTCTAGTCTTGTCTGTCTGTCTAGTCTTGTCTGTCTAGTCTTGTCTGTCTAGTCTTGTCTGTCTAGTCTTGTCTGTCTAGTCTTGTCTGTCTAGTCTTGTCTGTCTAGTCTTGTCTGTCTAGTCTGTCTAGTCTTGTCTGTCTAGTCTTGTCAGTCTAGTCTTGTCTGTCTGTCTAGTCTTGTCTGTCTAGTCTTGTCTGTCTAGTCTTGTCTGTCTAGTCTTGCCGGTCTAGTCTTGTCTGTCTAGTCTTGTCTGTCTAGTCTTGTCTGTCTAGTCTTGTCTGTCTAGTCTTGTCTGTCTAGTCTTGTCTGTCTAGTCTCGTCTGTCTAGTCTTGCCGGTCTAGTCTTGTCTGTCTAGTCTTGTCTGTCTAGTCTTGTCTGTCTGTCTAGTCTTGTCTGTCTAGTCTTGTCTGTCTAGTCTTGTCTGTCTAGTCTTGTCTGTCTAGTCTTGTCTGTCTAGTCTTGTCTGTCTAGTCTTGTCTGTCTAGTCTTGTCTGTCTAGTCTTGTCTGTCTAGTCTTGTCTGTATAGTCTTGTTTGTCTAATCTTGTCTGTTCAGTCTTTTCTGTTCAGTCTTGTCTGCCCAGTTTGGTCTGTCTAGTCTTGTCTGTCTAGTCTTGTCTGTCTAGTCTTGTCTCTCTAACCTTGTCTGTCTAGTCTTGTTTGTCTAGTCTTGTCTGTAAAATCTTGCCTGTCTAGTCTTGTCTGTCTAGTCTTGTCTGTCTAGTCTTGTCTGTCTAGTCTGTCTAGTCTTGTCTGTCTAGTCTTGTCTGTCTAGTCTTGTCTGTCTAGTCTTGTCTGTCTGTCTAGTCTTGTCTGTCTAGTCTTGTCTGTCTAGTCTTGTCTGTCTAGTCTTGTCTGTCTAGTCTTGTCTGTCTAGTCTTGTCTGTCTAGTCTTGTCTGTCTAGTCTTGTCTGTCTAGTCTTGTCTGTCTAGTCTTGTCCGTCCGGTCTTATCTGACTAGTCTTGTCTGTCTAGTCTTATCTGGCTAGACTTGTCTGTCTAGTTTTGTCTGTCTAGACTTGTCTGTCTAGTCTTGTCTGTCTAGTCTTGTCTGTGTAGTTTTGTCTGTCTAGTCTCGTCTGTTTAGTCTTGTCTGTCTAGTCTTGTCTGTCTAGTCTTGTCAGTCTAGTCTTGTCTGTGTAGTTTTGTCTGTCTAGTCTCGTCTGTCTAGTCTTGCCGGTCTAGTCTTGTCTGTCTAGTCTTGTCAGTCTAGTCTTGTCTGTGAAGTTTTGTCTGTCTAGTCTCGTCTGTCTAGTCTTGCCGGTCTAGTCTTGTCTGTCTAGTCTTGTCTTTCCAGTCTTGTCTGTCAAGTCTTGTCTGTCTAGTCTTGTCTGTCTAGTCTTGTCTGTCTAGTCTTGTCTGTCTAGTCTTGTCTGTCTAGTCTTGTCTGTCTAGTCTTGTCTGTCTAGTCTTGTCTGTCCAGTCTTGTCTGTCTAGTCTTGTCTGTCTAGTCTTGTCTGTCTAGTCCTGTCTGTCTAGTCTTGTCTGTCTAGTCTTGTCTCTTTAGTCTTGTCTGTCTAGTCTTGTCTGACTAGTCTTTCCTGTGTAGTCTTGTCTGTCTAGTGTTCTCTGTATAGTCTTGTTTGCCTAATCTGGTCTGTTCAAACTTTTCTGTTCAGTCTTGTCTGCCCAGTTTTGTCTGTCTAGTCTTGTCTGTCTAGTCTTGTCTGTCTAGTCTTGTCTGTCTAGTCTTGTCTGTCTAGTCTTGTCTGTCTAGTCTTCTCTGTCTAGTCTTGTCTGTCTAGTCTTGTCTGTCTAGTCTTGTCTGTCTAGTCTTGTCTGTCTAGTCTAGTCTTGTCTGTCTAGTCTTGTCTGTCTAGTCTTGTCTGTCTAGTCTTGTCTGTCTAGTCTTGTCTGTCTAGTCTTGTCTGTCTAGTCTTGTCTGTCTAGTCTTGTCTGTCTAGTCTTGTCTGTCTAGTCTTGTCTGTCTAGTCTTGTCTGTCTAGTCTTGTCTGTCTAGTCTTGTCTGTCTAGTCTTGTCTGTCTAGTCTTGTCTGTCTAGTCTTGTCTGTCTAGTCTAGTCTTGTCTGTCTAGTCTTGTCTGTCTAGTCTTGTCTGTCTAGTCTTGTCTGTCTAGTCTTGTCTGTCTAGTCTTGTCTGTCTAGTCTTGTCTGTCTAGTCTTGTCTGTCTAATCTTGTCTGTCTAGTCTTGTCTGTCTAGTCTTGTATGTCTAGTCTTGTCTGTCTAGTCTTGTCTGTCTAGTCTTGTCTGTCTAGTCTTGTCTGTCTAGTCTTGTCTGTCTAGTCTTGTCTGTCTAGTCTTGTCTGACTAGTCTTGTCTGTCTAGTCTTGTCTGTCTAGTCTTGTCTGTCTAGTCTTGTCTGTCTAGTCTTGTCTGTCTAGTCTTGTCTGTCTAGTCTTGTCTGTCTAGTCTTGTCTGTCTAGTCTTGTCTGTCTAGTCTTGTCTGTCTAGTCTTGTCTGTCTAGTCTTGTCTGTCTAGTCTTGTCTGTCTAGTCTTGTCTGTTTAGTCTTGTCTGTCTAGTCTTGTCTGTCTAGTCTTGTCTGTCTAGTCTTGTCTGTTTAGTCTTGTCTGTCTAGTCTTGTCTGTCTAGTCTTGTCTGTCTAGTCTTGTCTGTCTAGTCTTGTCTGTCTAGTCTTGTCTGTCTAGTCTTGTCTGTCTAGTCTTGTCTGTCTAGTCTTGTCTGTCTAGTCTTGTCTGTCTAGTCTAGTCTGTCTAGTCTTGTCTGTCTAGTCTTGTCTGTCTAGTCTTGTCTGTCTAGTCTTGTCTGTCTAGTCTTGTCTGTCTAGTCTTGTCTGTTTAGTCTTCTCTGTCTAGTCTTGTCTGTCTAGTCTTGTCTGTCTAGTCTTGTCTGTCTAGTCTTGTCTGTCTAGTCTTGTCTGTCTAGTCTTGTCTGTCTAGTCTTGTCTGTCTAGTCTTGTCTGTCTAGTTTTGTCTGTCTAGTCTTGTCTGTCTAGTCTTGTCTGTCTAGTCTTGTCTGTCTAGTCTTGTCTGTCTAGTCTTGTCTGTCTAGTCTTGTCTGTCTAGTCTTGTCTGTCTAGTCTTGTCTGTCTAGTCTTGTCTGTCTAGTCTTGTCTGTCTAGTCTTGTCTGTCTAGTCTTGTCGGTCTAGTTTTGTCTGTCTAGTCTTGTCTGTCTAGTCTTGTCTGTCTAGTCTTGTCTGTCTAGTCTTGTCTGTCTAGTCTTGTCTGTCTAGTCTTGTCTGTCTAGTCTTGTCTGTCTAGTCTTGTCTGTCTAGTCTTGTCTGTCTAGTCTTGTCTGTCTAGTCTTGTCTGTTTAGTCTTGTCTGTCTAGTCTTGTCTGTCTAGTCTTGTCTGTCTAGTCTTGTCTGTTTAGTCTTGTCTGTCTAGTCTTGTCTGTCTAGTCTTGTCTGTCTAGTCTTGTCTGTCTAGTCTTGTCTGTCTAGTCTTGTCTGTCTAGTCTTGTCTGTCTAGTCTTTTCTGTCTAGTCTTGTCTGTCTAGTCTTGTCTGTCTAGTCTTGTCTGTCTAGTCTTGTCTGTCTAGTCTTGTCTGTCTAGTTTTGTCTGTCTAGTCTTGTCTGTCTAGTCTTGTCTGTCTAGTCTTGTCTGTCTAGTCTTGTCTGTCTAGTCTTGTCTGTCTAGTCTTGTCTGTCTAGTCTTGTCTGTCTAGTCTTGTCTGTCTAGTCTTGTCTGTCTAGTCTTGTCTGTCTAGTCTTGTCTGTCTAGTCTTGTCTGTCTAGTCTTGTCTGTCTAGTCTTGTCTGTCTAGTCTTGTCTGTCTAGTCTTGTCTGTCTAGTCTTGTCTGTCTAGTCTTGTCTGTCTAGTTTTGTCTGTCTAGTATTGTCTGTCTAGTCTTGTCTGTCTAGTCTTGTCTGCCTAGTTTTGTCTGTCTAGTCTTATCTCTTCAGACTTGTGTGTTTAGTCTGGTATGTTAAGTCTTCTCTGTCTAGTCTTGTCTGTCTAGTCTGGTCTGTCTAGTCTTATCTGTCAAGTCATGTCTGTCTAGTCTTGTGTGTCTAGTCTTGTATGTCTAGTCTTGTCTGTTTTGTCTTGTCCGTCTGGTCTTGTCTGTCCAGTCTTGTCTGTCTAGTCTTGTCTTGTCTGGTCTTGTCTGGTCGTATCTGGTCTTGTATGATCTTGCCTGGTCTTGTCTGGTCTTATCTGGTTATGTCTGGTCTTGTCTGGTCGTGTCTGATCTTGTATAGTATTGTCTGGTTTTGTGTGCCCTTGTCTGGTCTTGTCTGATCTTGTTTGATCTCGTCTATTTGTTCCTGGTATTGCCTGGTCTTATCTGGTCGTGCATAGTCTTAACTGGTCTTGTCTGGTCTGGTGTTGTCTGGTCTTGTCTGATCTTGTCTGGTCTCGTCTTGTCTTGTCTGGTCTTGTCTGTTCTTGTCTAGTCTTTTCTGGTCTTGTCTGGTCTCGTCTGTTCTTGCCTGGTCTTCTTTATTCTTGTCTGATCGTGTCTAGTCTTGTTTGGACATATCTGGTCTTGTCTGGTCTTGTCAGATCTGGTCTGGGCTTGTCTGGTGGTGTCTGTTCTTGTCTGGTTTGATCTGACCTTGTCCGACCTTGTCTGATCTTGTCTGGTCTTGTCTGGTTTTGTCTGGTCTTGTCTACTCTTATCTGATCTTGTCTCGTCTTGTCTAGTTTTGCCTGGTCTTATCTGGAGTGGTAAATGTGAAATAATTCGATTAGTTTCGAACTTGAAAGAAATAATGAGCAAACCAGCGACCCATTTAACGGGAATAAATAATAAAACTACAAAACGTTACAACATGTGAACTAAAATCTAATTTATTTATGTCAAGTACGGCGCGTACTTGTGCCGTGCCTGATGTTTAAAGTTTAATTTGCTGCCGGGTTTTATTGTTATTATTATCGAATGTTTTACGGCGATCCTTGAAATATTTCTTGACCTACCCTTTACCTAATTTTAGCTTTCTGAATAATGAGGAAGCACACTACATGCTTCATTATTTATGAACCGATCGATTTTTACATTACGATGATAATCAAATGATACTACCCCAACCAAACTATTAAACTAAAATAGATTACATGTAATAATAAATATTGTTTATGGTAAAAGGAACGTTACAGAAAACACTAGACAGATAAGACTAGAGAAGCAAAATTAGATTAGATAAGACTATATAGGTAAGACTAGTTGACAAGGCAGCTGATAGATAAAACTAGGTACTTGAAACTAGACAAGGAGTTATCGTATTTTTGACTGTAATTGCATCCTTAGAAATAAATAACGTTTCTGTCATTTTACGTAATTATACCTATTTAATACTGAATAACACACCGGTAACTAAATTACATACATTATTAAACATAATCGCTTTTATCCACGACTTCCTCCGCTTGAAGATGCGCGTGATGGCCTAATTGCGATTATTTCCGGCTATTCCACTATTTCGTTTTTGTTGGCAAAAAAATTGCAATCGTTTCCTCCAACGTGCTCGAGCAACACGAAAAATATCCGCAGCAGCGTTTTTGTTTTCTGCGCTAATCGTCTATTTTTCTCTCGTTCCAGGCACTTGGAAATGTTCGCGCCTTCGAGAGATGAATGAGCCAGAGGATGAGTCCCAAAATAGAATTCAGGAAATCACTTAACACACCCCATCTCGATATACTGTAATTATATCTTATAATAATTCTATCTCTCAATATTTTCTTTTATTTAGTTTTCCTTTATTCAGTGTAGATGTTGAATTAGTATTAAGAATAGAAAAAACAGCAAAGGAAAATACTAGATAGTCAAGAGTCGACACACAGGACTAAAGAGACAAGACTAGACAGACAAGACTAGACAGACAAGACTAGACAGACAAAACTAGACAGACAAGACTAGACAGACAAGACTAGACAGACAAGACTAGACATACAAGACTAGACAGACAAGACTAGACAGACAAGACTAGACAGACAAGACTAGACAGACAAGACTAGACAGACAAGACTAGACAGACAAGACTAGACAGACAAGACTAGACAGACAAGACTAGACAGACAAGACTAGACAGACAAGACTAGACAGACAAGACTAGACAGACAAGACTAGACAGACAAGACTAGACAGACAAGACTAGACAGACAAGACTAGACAGACAAGACTAGACAGACAAGACTAGACAGACAAGACTAGACAGACAAGACTAGACAGACAAGACTAGACAGACAAGACTAGACAGACAAGACTAGACAGACAAGACTAGACAGACAAGACTAGACAGACAAGACTAGACAGACAAGACTAGACAGACAAGACTAGACAGACAAGACTAGACAGACAAGACTAGACAGACAAGACTAGACAGACAAGACTAGACAGACAAGACTAGACAGACAAGACTAGACAGACAAGACTAGACAGACAAGACTAGACAGACAAGACTAGACAGACAAGACTAGACAGACAAGACTAGACAGACAAGACTAGACAGACAAGACTAGACAGACAAGACTAGACAGACAAGACTAGACAGACAAGACTAGACAGACAAGACTAGACAGACAAGACTAGACAGACAAGACTAGACAGACAAGACTAGACAGACAAGACTAGACAGACAAGACTAGACAGACAAGACTAGACAGACAAGACTAGACAGACAAGACTAGACAGACAAGACTAGACAGACAAGACTAGACAGACAAGACTAGACAGACAAGACTAGACAGACAAGACTAGACAGACAAGACTAGACAGACAAGACTAGACAGACAAGACTAGACAGACAAGACTAGACAGACAAGACTAGACAGACAAGACTAGACAGACAAGACTAGACAGACAAGACTAGACAGACAAGACTAGACAGACAAGACTAGACAGACAAGACTAGACAGACAAGACTAGACAGACAAGACTAGACAGACAAGACTAGACAGACAAGACTAGACAGACAAGACTAGACAGACAAGACTAGACAGACAAGACTAGACAGACAAGACTAGACAGACAAGACTAGACAGACAAGACTAGACAGACAAGACTAGACAGACAAGACTAGACAGACAAGACTAGACAGACAAGACTAGACAGACAAGACTAGACAGACAAGACTAGACAGACAAGACTAGACAGACAAGACTAGACAGACAAGACTAGACAGACAAGACTAGACAGACAAGACTAGACAGACAAGACTAGACAGACAAGACTAGACAGACAAGACTAGACAGACAAGACTAGACAGACAAGACTAGACAGACAAGACTAGACAGACAAGACTAGACAGACAAGACTAGACAGACAAGACTAGACAGACAAGACTAGACAGACAAGACTAGACAGACAAGACTAGACAGACAAGACTAGACAGACAAGACTAGACAGACAAGACTAGACAGACAAGACTAGACAGACAAGACTAGACAGACAAGACTAGACAGACAAGACTAGACAGACAAGACTAGACAGACAAGACTAGACAGACAAGACTAGACAGACAAGACTAGACAGACAAGACTAGACAGACAAGACTAGACAGACAAGACTAGACAGACAAGACTAGACAGACAAGACTAGACAGACAAGACTAGACAGACAAGACTAGACAGACAAGACTAGACAGACAAGACTAGACAGACAAGACTAGACAGACAAGACTAGACAGACAAGACTAGACAGACAAGACTAGACAGACAAGACTAGACAGACAAGACTAGACAGACAAGACTAGACAGACAAGACTAGACAGACAAGACTAGACAGACAAGACTAGACAGACAAGACTAGACAGACAAGACTAGACAGACAAGACTAGACAGACAAGACTAGACAGACAAGACTAGACAGACAAGACTAGACAGACAAGACTAGACAGACAAGACTAGACAGACAAGACTAGACAGACAAGACTAGACAGACAAGACTAGACAGACAAGACTAGACAGACAAGACTAGACAGACAAGACTAGACAGACAAGACTAGACAGACAAGACTAGACAGACAAGACTAGACAGACAAGACTAGACAGACAAGACTAGACAGACAAGACTAGACAGACAAGACTAGACAGACAAGACTAGACAGACAAGACTAGACAGACAAGACTAGACAGACAAGACTAGACAGACAAGACTAGACAGACAAGACTAGACAGACAAGACTAGACAGACAAGACTAGACAGACAAGACTAGACAGACAAGACTAGACAGACAAGACTAGACAGACAAGACTAGACAGACAAGACTAGACAGACAAGACTAGACAGACAAGACTAGACAGACAAGACTAGACAGACAAGACTAGACAGACAAGACTAGACAGACAAGACTAGACAGACAAGACTAGACAGACAAGACTAGACAGACAAGACTAGACAGACAAGACTAGACAGACAAGACTAGACAGACAAGACTAGACAGACAAGACTAGACAGACAAGACTAGACAGACAAGACTAGACAGACAAGACTAGACAGACAAGACTAGACAGACAAGACTAGACAGACAAGACTAGACAGACAAGACTAGACAGACAAGACTAGACAGACAAGACTAGACAGACAAGACTAGAGAGACAAGGCTAGACAGACAAGACTAGACAGACAAGACTGGACAGGCAAGACTGGACAGGCAAGACTGGACAGACAAGACTGGACAGACAAGACTTGACAGACAAGACTGGACAGACAAGACTGGACAGACAAGACTGGACAGACAAGACTGGACAGACAAGACTGGACAGACAAGACTGGACAGACAAGACTGGACAGACAAGACTGGACAGACAAGACTGGACAAACAAGACTGGACAGAAAAGACATGACAGACAAGACTGGACAGACAAGACTGGACAGACAAGACTGGACAGACAAGACTGGACAGACAAGACTGGACAGACAAGACTGGACAGACAAGACTGGACAGACAAGACTGGACAGACAAGACTGGACAGACAAGACTGGACAGACAAGACTGGACAGACAAGACTGGACAGACAAGACTGGACAGACAAGACTAGACAGAGAAGACTGGAGAGACAAGACTAGACAGACAAGACTAGACAGACAAGACTAGACAGACAAGACTAGACAGACAAGACTAGACAGACAAGACTAGACAGACAAGACTAGACAGACAAGACTAGACAGACAAGACTTGACAGACATGACTAGACAGACAAGACTAGACAGACAAGACTAGACAGACAAGACTAGACAGACAAGACTAGATAGACAAGACTAGACACACAAGACTAGACAGACAAGACTAGACAGACAAGACTAGACAGACAAGACTAGACAGACAAGACTAGACAGACAAGACTAGACAGACAAGACTAGACAGGCAATACTAGACAGACGAGACTAGACAGACAAGACTAGACATACAAGTCTGGACAGAAAGGACTAGACAGACAAGACTAGTGAGGACAAGACTAGAAATCGTGAACATGTGCGACCTAAGTAAAAACTCGGAAGATGAAAATCGGTTCTCCAGGAAGGACTCCGCCATGCAACAATTGCGCA
>CALYMW010000330.1:0-18271 GCA_944588485.1 Phosphuga atrata | reverse complement strand
AGAGTAGACAGACAAGAGTAGACAGACAAGAGTAGACAGACAAGAGTAGACAGACAAGAGTAGACAGACAAGAGTAGACAGACAAGAGTAGACAGACAAGAGTAGACAGACAAGAGTAGACAGACAAGAGTAGACAGACAAGAGTAGACAGACAAGAGTAGACAGACAAGAGTAGACAGACAAGAGTAGACAGACAAGAGTAGACAGACAAGAGTAGACAGACAAGAGTAGACAGACAAGAGTAGACAGACAAGAGTAGACAGACAAGAGTAGACAGACAAGAGTAGACAGACAAGAGTAGACAGACAAGAGTAGACAGACAAGAGTAGACAGACAAGAGTAGACAAACAAGAGTAGACAGACAAGAGTAGACAGACAAGAGTAGACAGACAAGAGTAGACAGACAAGAGTAGACAGACAAGAGTAGACAGACAAGAGTAGACAGACAAGAGTAGACAGACAAGAGTAGGACAGACAAGAGTAGACAGACAAGAGTAGACAGACAAGAATAGACAGACAAGAGTAGACAGACAAGAGTAGACAGACAAGAGTAGACAGACAAGAGTAGACAGACAAGAGTAGACAGACAAGAGTAGACAGACAAGAGTAGACAGACAAGAGTAGACAGACAAGAGTAGACAGACAAGAGTAGACAGACAAGAGTAGACAGACAAGAGTAGACAGACAAGAGTAGACAGACAAGAGTAGACAGACAAGAGTAGACAGACAAGAGTAGACAGACAAGAGTAGACAGACAAGAGTAGACAGACAAGAGTAGACAGACAAGAGTAGACAGACAAGAGTAGACAGACAAGAGTAGACAGACAAGAGTAGACAGACAAGAGTAGACAGACAAGAGTAGACAGACAAGACTAGACAGACAAGACTAGACAGACAAGACTAGACAGACAAGACTAGACAGACAAGACTAGACAGACAAGACTAGACAGACAAGACTAGACAGACAAGACTAGACAGACAAGACTAGACAGACAAGACTAGACAGACAAGACTAGACAGACAAGACTAGACAGACAAGACTAGACAGACAAGACTAGACAGACAAGACTAGACAGACAAGACTAGACAGACAAGACTAGACAGACAAGACTAGACAGACAAGACTAGACAGACAAGACTAGACAGACAAGACTAGACAGACAAGACTAGACAGACAAGACTAGACAGACAAGACTAGACAGACAAGACTAGACAGACAAGACTAGACAGACAAGACTAGACAGACAAGACTAGACAGACAAGACTAGACAGACTAGACAGACAAGACTAGACAGACAAGACTAGACAGACAAGACTAGACAGACAAGACTAGACAGACAAGACTAGACAGACAAGACTAGACAGACAAGACTAGACAGACAAGACTAGACAGACAAGACTAGACAGACAAGACTAGACAGACAAGACTAGACAGACAAGACTAGACAGACAAGACTAGACAGACAAGACTAGACAGACAAGACTAGACAGACAAGACTAGACAGACAAGACTAGACAGACAAGACTAGACAGACAAGACTAGACAGACAAGACTAGACAGACAAGACTAGACAGACAAGACTAGACAGACAAGACTAGACAGACAAGACTAGACAGACAAGACTAGACAGACAAGACTAGACAGACAAGACTAGACAGACAAGACTAGACAGACAAGACTAGACAGACAAGACTAGACAGACAAGACTAGACAGACAAGACTAGACAGACAAGACTAACAGACAAGACTAGACAGACAAGACTAGACAGACAAGACTAGACAGACAAGACTAGACAGACAAGACTAGACAGACAAGACTAGACAGACAAGACTAGACAGACAAGACTAGACAGACAAGACTAGACAGACAAGACTAGACAGACAAGACTAGACAGACAAGACTAGACAGACAAGACTAGACAGACAAGACTAGACAGACAAGACTAGACAGACAAGACTAGACAGACAAGACTAGACAGACAAGACTAGACAGACAAGACAGACAAGACTAGACAGACAAGACTAGACAGACAAGACTAGACAGACAAGACTAGACAGACAAGACTAGACAGACAAGACTAGACAGACAAGACTAGACAGACAAGACTAGACAGACAAGACTAGACAGACAAGACTAGACAGACAAGACTAGACAGACAAGACTAGACAGACAAGACTAGACAGACAAGACTAGACAGACAAGACTAGACAGACAAGACTAGACAGCAAGACTAGACAGACAAGACTAGACAGACAAGACTAGACAGACAAGACTAGACAGACAAGACTAGACAGACAAGACTAGACAGACAAGACAGAGACAGACAAGACTAGACAGACAAGACTAGACAGACAAGACTAGACAGACAAGACTAGACAGACAAGACTAGACAGACAAGACTAGACAGAGCAAGACTAGACAGACAAGACTAGACAGACAAGACTAGACAGACAAGACTAGACAGACAAGACTAGACAGACAAGACTAGACAGACAAGACTAGACAGACAGACTAGACAGACAAGACTAGACAGACAAGACTAGACAGACAAGACTAGACAGACAAGACTAGACAGACAAGACTAGACAGACAAGACTAGACAGACAAGACTAGACAGACAAGACTAGACAGACAAGACTAGACAGACAAGACTAGACAGACAAGACTAGACAGACAAGACTAGACAGACAAGACTAGACAGACAAGACTAGACAGACAAGACTAGACAGACAAGACTAGACAGACAAGACTAGACAGACAAGACTAGACAGACAAGACTAGACAGACAAGACTAGACAGACAAGACTAGACAGACAAGACTAGACAGACAAGACTAGACAGACAAGACAAGACTAGACAGACAAGACTAGACAGACAAGACTAGACAGACTAGACAGACAAGACTAGACAGACAAGACTAGACAGACAAGACTAGACAGACAAGACTAGACAGACAAGACTAGACAGACAAGACTAGACAGACAAGACTAGACAGACAAGACTAGACAGACAAGACTAGACAGACAAGACTAGACAGACAAGACTAGACAGACAAGACTAGACAGACAAGACTAGACAGACAAGACTAGACAGACAAGACTAGACAGACAAGACTAGACAGACAAGACTAGACAGACAAGACTAGACAGACAAGACTAGACAGACAAGACTAGACAGACAAGACTAGACAGACAAGACTAGACAGACAAGACTAGACAGACAAGACTAGACAGACAAGACTAGACAGACAAGACTAGACAGACAAGACTAGACAGACAAGACTAGACAGACAAGACTAGACAGACAAGACTAGACAGACAAGACTAGACAGACAAGACTAGACAGACAAGACTAGACAGACAAGACTAGACAGACAAGACTAGACAGACAAGACTAGACAGACAAGACTAGACAGACAAGACTAGACAGACAAGACTAGACAGACAAGACTAGACAGACAAGACTAGACAGACAAGACTAGACAGACAAGACTAGACAGACAAGACTAGACAGACAAGACTAGACAGACAAGACTAGACAGACAAGACTAGACAGACAAGACTAGACAGACAAGACTAGACAGACAAGACTAGACAGACAAGACTAGACAGACAAGACTAGACAGACAAGACTAGACAGACAAGACTAGACAGACAAGACTAGACAGACAAGACTAGACAGACAAGACTAGACAGACAAGACTAGACAGACAAGACTAGACAGACAAGACTAGACAGACAAGACTAGACAGACAAGACTAGACAGACAAGACTAGACAGACAAGACTAGACAGACAAGACTAGACAGACAAGACTAGACAGAGAAGACTAGACAGAGAAGACTAGACAGAGAAGACTAGACAGAGAAGACTAGACAGAGAAGACTAGACAGAGAAGACTAGACAGAGAAGACTAGACAGAGAAGACTAGACAGAGAAGACTAGACAGAGAAGACTAGACAGAGAAGACTAGACAGAGAAGACTAGACAGAGAAGACTAGACAGAGAAGACTAGACAGAGAAGACTAGACAGAGAAGACTAGACAGACAAGACTAGACAGACAAGACTAGACAGACAAGACTAGACAGACAAGACTAGACAGACAAGACTAGACAGACAAGACTAGACAGACAAGACTAGACAGACAAGACTAGACAGACAAGACTAGACAGACAAGACTAGACAGACAAGACTAGACAGACAAGACTAGACAGACAAGACTAGACAGACAAGACTAGACAGACAAGACTAGACAGACAAGACTAGACAGACAAGACTAGACAGACAAGACTAGACAGACAAGACTAGACAGACAAGACTAGACAGACAAGACTAGACAGACAAGACTAGACAGACAAGACTAGACAGACAAGACTAGACAGACAAGACTAGACAGACAAGACTAGACAGACAAGACTAGACAGACAAGACTAGACAGACAAGACTAGACAGACAAGACTAGACAGACAAGACTAGACAGACAAGACTAGACAGACAAGACTAGACAGACAAGACTAGACAGACAAGACTAGACAGACAAGACTAGACAGACAAGACTAGACAGACAAGACTAGACAGACAAGACTAGACAGACAAGACTAGACAGACAAGACTAGACAGACAAGACTAGACAGACAAGACTAGACAGACAAGACTAGACAGACAAGACTAGACAGACAAGACTAGACAGACAAGACTAGACAGACAAGACTAGACAGACAAGACTAGACAGACAAGACTAGACAGACAAGACTAGACAGACAAGACTAGACAGACAAGACTAGACAGACAAGACTAGACAGACAAGACTAGACAGACAAGACTAGACAGACAAGACTAGACAGACAAGACTAGACAGACAAGACTAGACAGACAAGACTAGACAGACAAGACTAGACAGACAAGACTAGACAGACAAGACTAGACAGACAAGACTAGACAGACAAGACTAGACAGACAAGACTAGACAGACAAGACTAGACAGACAAGACTAGACAGACAAGACTAGACAGACAAGACTAGACAGACAAGACTAGACAGACAAGACTAGACAGACAAGACTAGACAGACAAGACTAGACAGACAAGACTAGACAGACAAGACTAGACAGACAAGACTAGACAGACAAGACTAGACAGACAAGACTAGACAGACAAGACTAGACAGACAAGACTAGACAGACAAGACTAGACAGACAAGACTAGACAGACAAGACTAGACAGACAAGACTAGACAGACAAGACTAGACAGACAAGACTAGTCAGACAAGACTAGACAGACAAGACTAGACAGACAAGACTAGACAGACAAGACTAGACAGACAGGACTAGACAGACAAGACTAGACAGACAAGACTAGACAGACAGGACTAGACAGACAAAACTAGACAGACAAAACTAGACAGAGAAGACTAGACAAACAAGACTAATCAGATAAGACTAGACAGACTAGACTAGACAGGTAAGACTAGACCCCGCAGACTAAACCTCGATGACTGGATGGACAAGCTAAGATAGTCAAGACTAGATAGTCAAGAGTAGTCGGACAATATTAGACTAGACGCACAAGTAATTTATGTTTTTATATATTTAATAAGAAACTATTTCTTGAAATTGTTCATATGCCAAATGAGTTTCGGCTGGTCTTGGCCTCAGCCTTCTTTTCTTATTAGGGCAATTAAATTCTATGTTTGGAGATCGAAATGGCTACCTATTACTGCCTATTCTATTACATACTTTGCTCCTTCATACTGAACTATTCTTAGTTAACTGCTCAAACAAACCAGCCATAATACAAAAAAAAAATAATTTCGTCGCTTTTAATTTATACTGTTTATGTAGGTTAGTCTATGTAGACTTGTTTCTTTACTCTTGCCTGTGTAATCATTCCTGTCTAGTCTTGTTTGTCTAGTCGTACCTGTCTAGTCGTACCTGTCTAGTCGTACCTGTCTAGTCTCGTTTGTCTAGTCTCGTTTCTCTAGTCTCGTCTGTCTAGTCTCGTCAGTCTAGTCTTGTCTGTCTTGTCTGACCTGTCTAGTCTAGCCTGTCTAGTCTTGACTGTCTAGTATTGCCTGTCTAGTTTTGCATGTCTAATATTGCCTGTCTAGTATTGCCTGTCTAGTGTTGCCAGTCTTGTCTCTCTAGTCTTGCCTGCCAGTCTTGTCTGTCAAGTCTTACCTGTCTTGTCCTGCTTGTCTGTAAAAACCTTCCCTGTCTATTCGTGCCTGTCTAGATTTGCCTATTTAGTCTTGCCTGTGTATCTAGTCTTGCGTGTCTATCTAGTCTTGCCTGTCTATCTAGTCTTCAATTGGAAATCCTTGGGGTCCCGTTTTCAAAATACTAAGGGGGAGAAAAACCTCCACAAGCTACCTGAGTAGCCTCAAGGTTGGGGGTAGATCGTTGTCTACGCTACGATTGTTCGTCTGCCTGCCTTTTATTTGATATCTTTTACACATCTCGACAATTCCTAGAGACATTCTTTCCAGAGGACGATGAAGACGATTCTGATTTACACACATACACATTCGGGTCAGAGCACGGGCGGAAGTCGAAAAAGGTAGACCTGATGACACACATTTCACCTTTTCTGAAATTGAACGCTTCACATGCGGGATGAGCCCGAAGAAGGCGCCTAGTCTGGACGGCATATCATCGGACAAAGTGTGGGCTGCCTTTTATTTGACATCAAACACATTCATTACACTGTACAGCGAGTGTCTAAAAAGTCTATTTTCCCATCCTGTTGGAAAGAGCAACTCATCAAGATCATCCCCCAACAAACCGGCACTATCCACGAAGGACTTCAGACCCATAAGTTTACTTCCTGCTGCCGGAAAGGTGCTAGATACTTTACTCATCTCGAGAATCGAACATCACTTCTACCGGCACAAGATCATGAACCAAAATCAATTTGGCTTTACAAAAGGGGCTGGAACAGTTCAGGCTATTTCTGAAGCGGTCAGGTTCATACGTGAGTCGGTAAGATCTAAGTATTATTGTTCTGCAGTAGTCTTAGATATTAGTGGGGCATTCGATAACGCCTGGTTGCAGCTTATCTACAGGCTAATAGAGAAAGGTTGTCGTGACAATCTCATCAAATTAGCAAGGAGCTAGTGATGGGCATAATCGACTGATTTCGATAATCGAATGATTAGTAATCGAGTGATTTCAATAATCGAATGATTTCATAATCGAATGATCTCTCGATTTACCCTAAACAATATTTTTATCAGTTATTATTGCATGTAGCTGTAATATTACCTGTAAAATGCAATTTATGTAAATTAAGCCAGTTTCGTTTATAATTTGACGCATTTTTGGACAGTTTTCGCGGAAGTTAACGCGTATAGAGAGAATATTGCATTTTTGCAACACTGTATTACAATCCTAGTAATTTATAATTGTAATATAAAAATATTATAAATGCATGTGCCTCTATAGAGAGGTTTCAACATTTCCAGCGGCTGTTTCTCATAAACGAACATTTGGGCATCTTATAAACAAACGTGAGATGAAGAGAAACGTAAAGAAATCTTTGATAATCGTATTCCATCGTTAGCATATTTTATGGCAGCAGAATAAATAAATTTAAATAATATTGGATTCTAAATATGATCCATAATACCATAATACTCATATTTTGTTGTTTAATTCAATTTTGTTACTTTATCACCAACCTAGCTTTTGTTAAAAAATTCAAACTAAAACTTGTTAGAAAGTTTTAAAATAGTGTGACCCATCACTGCTTAAAAGATTCTACTTAAAAAACTAGAATTTGTTTCCTCATTCTCAAACAAAAAACCAGTAACAAAGGTATTAGTGGTGGCGCCTGCAGATTCCGAATACTAAAGTCATTCGATTGCGCATCTCGACACTGCCGACGAATACTAACGCCAGATTCCGCTTTCCCAGTCCGAATGAACATTCGTAACTCGATACGAAATAATTCGACTATGCGCATCTCGGCACTGCCGACGACTACTAACGCCCAACTCCGAATTCCCAGTCCGAATGATCATTCATAACTAGATACGAATGCACGAACTCCAGCCGAATACTAAAATATTTCGATTATGCGCATCTCGGCACAGCCGACGACTACTAACGGCTGATTTCGATTCTCAACTCCCGAGTGAACATTCGTAACTCATGCGCATGGGTAATAATCGACTATTCGAATGATCCAGAATAATTCAGCTCTAGTCCGAGTGATCATTCATCATTCGTCCGCACGTGTAGTAATCGAGAACTCGAATGATTTAGAATAATCGAATAGTCGATAATCGTCACTCGATTATGCCCATCTCTACTAGGAGCTACTTATCAGAACGCAAGGCCATTATCAGCGAACCAGGGCTGTACGTCAAGAAAATAATTAGCAAAGGATGTCCACAGGGTTCTAAATCAGGTCCAGGTTTTTGGAATATTTTGTATGGAACCATCTTTAAAAGTAATCTGCCTGAAGGGTGTTAGATCGTAGCTTATGCCGATGATATGCCTCTTCTGCTTTGTAAAAACAGAACTATTGTTGGTCTGAAAGAGACCAGTGACCGTGCTCTAGAAAATCTTCGCCAGTGGGTAACTAAAACTAGGCTCAGTTTCAATGCCCAAAAGACTGAAGCCCTCTTCTGCAGCAGATCCTCAAGTCAAAGGAGTCCCGTTTTCACTCTAGGAAACGAAAACATTAAAAGCTAACAGCATCTCCGTTATCTAGGTGTCACTATAGACAGACTCTTGAATTTTAAGGAACACATAAAGAAGGCATGTAGTAAAGTGAAACAACAGAGTATAAAATTAGGTATCGCTGCAAAGAAGGAACGGGGTCTAGGAAGAACAGAGCTCTACGAAATCTATCGCGGCGCGATAGAACCCGCATTATTATATGGAGGTCCTATCTGGTAGAAGTCATGTGACGTGAAAGGAGGCCTCAAGCTCTTGGTCATACAGCGCCTCAGCACCATCCGCTCTGCGAAAGCCTATCGTATAGTATCCACAGAGGCAGCTTGTGTGATTACAGGTCTCCATCCAGTAGACATCCGCCTCAAGCAACTAGCTCTCTACAGCTCACACCAATTTGCAGACGGTACGTTAATTAAAGTTGTAATAGGCTTACCAAATACTTTGAACAATATCGAACTGAACGATAACATACAAGAACACATTCACCCTTCAAAGTTATCATTGATTAGATACCATGTGACACTGTCAAATCTTTTCCACCTTGGGGTATACACGGACGGTTCGAAATCGAGCAAAGACACAGGAGCTGCATTCATTTCCTATTACAACGGCGAAGAGGTTCACCACAAACTCATTAGGTTGGAACACTACTGCTCAATATTCCAAGCAGAGCTCATCGCCATACTACATGCCTTGAAATCTGTTGAAAATCACAGCAATAGTCCCAGCTCGATAATATGTGACAGCCGATATGTCCTCGATGCACTGAAAAGTTTGAAAGGAGCCACTGAACTGTTGATGGGGACATGGACGACAGCTGCAAGAGTCTCAAGGAATTGAACTCGCAAAACTCGCAGCAAGCAATGGTCATCTGCCAATTGCATACGACAAATTGCCTAAACAGGCGCTGAAATCTGGTTCCTAGGGACATTTCGAGAAACTCTGGCAGGACAGATGGAATGTGGCTACAACAGGCTGGTGGACTAAGCTGTTTATACCATCAATAAATGCCTGATGCAGCTTAAACGTCAGTCTATCCCACCATGCAATCCAAATTATAACAGGCCATGGCAACTTTATGTAATATGTCTACAGATTTGGGAAAAAAGATTCTCCCCTCTGCGAGTGTGGGGAAAACGACGACGCGGCACACGTGATATTTTCCTGTCCTGATACAGCACTATGGATACGATCCTTAGTGACAGAAATGCAACAGCTTGGACTGACGTGGCCCGACAATGAGGATGATTGAAGTAGAGTAGAAAAACCCAAAAAGTGGTGGTACATTTTCGATAAACACGCCAAGAAATTGTCCAGACTAGACCACGGCAGTCAGTTCAGGTGTTAACAATTTGGGTCAAGAGACGCTCCTTCCTGTAAATAGTTAGTAGAAATCGTTACAGCCAGCATAGTGTCGTATTTGACGGAATGCTGGCTTTCATATGCTTGCATATGAAAAAACAACAAAATAGGCTGTCTATCTAGTCTTGCCTTTCTATATAGTCTTGACTGTCTAGTCTTGCCTTTCTAGTCTTGCCTGTCTAGTCTTGCCAGTCTAGCCTTAGATATCTAGTTTTGTCTGTCTTGTCTTGTCTTTCCTAGTTTTGTCTCTCTACAGTCTTCTCTGTCCAGTTTTGTTTGTCTAGACTTGCGTGTCTAGTCTTACCCGTCTAGTGTTTTCTGACTAGTCTTGCCTGTCTAGTCTTATCTGTTTTGTTTTTTCTGTTTAGTCTTTTGAATCTCAATAGTCTAATTTATCTGATCTTGTCTGTCTAGTTTTGTTTTGACTGTTATTTTATATTTAAGTAAAGCTATTAGATATCTATATTTTAGAGGAGGGTGAGATGTTTGTTTTTGAAATATCGGTGGAGACAAACAGTCTTGATTGTGAAATGTTTATTAACATTAAGAGTAAACTGCGCTAGCTAGTTCGTCTAAAAATAAACGTTGCTAATTGAATCCAGAGAGACATTTAGTCTCTAAATGTTAGAAAAAATGAGCATTGAAACGTAGTACGCGCGAGTTAATTAAGCAAAATGGTTCGGCAAACAGAAATCGGTGGACGTGAGAAATTACGTGTAAACTGAAATCTTACTACTTCCGCAATTTACTAATTACTATTTCTTGCTACTCACAACAATGTTTTTGTAAATAGATTTTCTAATTCTGTCTTGTCTAACTCTTGTCTGGCTTTATATGATCTTTTCGCTGTTCTTTAAATTCGCATTATTTAGTATTTCCTAGCCTTAACTAGTCTTGTCCACTCTTGACTAGTCCAGTAATTTATAGTTAATTGTTTTTTTACAGAGACGTTTTGTTTCGATTATCTTTGCCACATTTAAACTTATTGGAAAATGCGACGTGGTTGTCTCCAACAGACAAAACGGTGATGTGCCTTGCCAAAGGGCAAACTGAGGAGAACTGCCACAATTACATAAAAGTATTACTGACAAATGGCAAGAGGATATTCGCCTGTGGAACCGAATCCTTTTCACCCTCCTGCACATGGCGAGAAGTAAATTTCTAAATAAATCATTTAGTTCCGTTGAATTACTGTTTTCTATGTTTATTTGTAGATTGAGAGTATTAGGAATGTGATTGAAACTGTCGACGGGACTGCAAAGTGTCCATGTAATCCTTTCTCTAATACCACGGCTTTGCTGACGGAGAGTGGAGAATATTATGTTGGTGGTCCGACGGATTTTTCCGGCTCGGACTTCGCTATTTATAGGAGCATTGGTTATAGCAGCATAAGAACAAAGCAATATAATAGCATGTGGCTAAATGAGCCGCAGTTCGTCGGCTCGTTTGAAACCGACAAATTTATTTATTTTTTATTTCGAGAGGCCGCCGTCGAATACATCAATTGCGGAAAGGTATTTATATAATTCTTTATTTATATCTGTTTCATAACATACAGCTTGGTTTTTTTTAAATGAAGATTTAAACATTTTGTTCTTGCTGAAAAGTTCGAGTTATCAATTATTTTGATGATTAATCTTCCTTGTAGCGTGTCCACTTATCGTTCACGGGTAGTCGCGCTGTTGTAACGTTGGCAATATGTTTATATGCGGGTGCAGCAACGCGCTTCCAGGAAGGTTAACAAAATGACTAGACATAAATTATTTAAATATGTTTAAAGTAAATATTGAGAATTAAATAAATATTGTAAAGACTGTTTATCAAAAGTTTTTGCGCATTTGCCAAGAAATAATTTATAAACAGCAAATATTGAAATGCTGATAATTCAAAAAAACCTTAAATTGTATAAATAAAATGTAATACTTGTATACTTGCTTCAGATTGTTTACTCGCGAATTGCACGAGTTTGTAAAAATGACGCGGGTGGTCAAGTAATGCTAAAGGATAATTGGACAACATTCGTTAAAGCCAGATTGAATTGTTCAATGGCCGGCGATTACCCGTTTTACTTCGACGAAATCCAAAGCACAGCTTACATCCCCGAGGAAAATATTTTATACGCAACATTTACAACCCCTAGTAATAGTATACCTGGATCCGCGATCTGCGCCTTCAATCTAACCGCTATTAACAAAGCTTTCGCCGGTCCATTCAAATACCAAGAACATGTTGGTAGCACTTGGAATAAACATTATTCCAAAAACTACGATCATTTTAATTGCAAAACTTTGCACAGCAAAAACGTCATAGAAAGCAGTAAATACCAACTAATGGATTCAGCTGTTCAAGCAACCACCCTCAAACCTTTGTACGACGCTAAATTAGAAAGATTCACCCTTATTACTATTGACGTCCTTTCAACGAAATTACATAAATCCGTTCATGTCATTTTCGTTGCAACACAAGAAGGACTCATTAAGAAGCTAACGGTTTTGCCGCGAACGCAAGAAACTTGTGTGGTGGAAGTTTGGAATCCTGTACCGGATGCTAGTGTGCCCATATTGGGCATGCAGTATCTCAAAGAAACGAATTCCGTTTATGTCGGCACACAAGATCGTCTTATGCGGATACCTGCCCATCACTGCAGCCGGCACGTATCCAAAGAGAGTTGCCTAAACGCGATGGACCCATACTGCGGATGGCACGAGCTCCGAGATTCCTGCACCGTCGCCCCAAATTCTGAACCTCTCGAGAAATATTGGACGCAAAGCGTCACCTCGTGTCCCGTTCTAGACGCACCCGTCGATGGAGGTAAATATTTATATTCCCGCAATAAAACATCTCCAGCAACTCGTAAATAATTCAATTGTCCGGTCTGCGTTTTATCTTCTACTCTTTCTTTTCTCTCATTCATTCATCTATAACTGATTTCAATCTGCTTCTTATTGACCCAGTCCAAGGATTACCAACATATTTCAAGACCTGACAAACAAGACTAGACATACAAGACTACAAATGCAAGACTAGACATACAAGACTAGACATACAAGACTAGACATACAAGACTAGACATACAAGACTAGACATACAAGACTACAGACTAACGAGGTCAGAGACAGGCAAGACCAGAGACAGACAAGACCAGAGGGGGGCAAGACCAGAGAAAGAAAGGCTACACAGACAAGACTAGCCAAACAAGACTAAGACAACCTCCATCGGAGCGGTTTCAAACGGTTTCTTATCGCCCTTATTCCACTTTGGGTTTTAGTATGAGCCACCCCGGTATTGCATATTTCGTATTCATTCAGGGCGGGCAGTCCGGACGGTTAATGAAAACCGCCCTAGTTGTTGCTTCCCCGACCGTGAGTCGAACCCGGGTCTCCTGCTAGCCGGGCGGGTGTATTGTCTGGATGCCTGAACAAGACTAGACAGACAAGACTAGACAGACAAGACTAGAGAGACAAGACTAGAGAGACAAGACTAGACAGACAAGACTAGACAGACAAATCTAGATAGACAAGACTAGACAGACAAGACTAGACAGACAAGACTAGACAGACAAGACTAGACAGACAAGACTAGACAGACAAGACTAGACAGACAAGACTAGACAGACAAGACTAGACAGACAAGACTAGACAGACAAGACTAGACAGACAAGACTAGACAGACAAGACTAGACAGACAAGACTAGACAGACAAGACTAGACAGACAAGACTAGACAGACAAGACTAGACAGACAAGACTAGACAGACAAGACTAGACAGACAAGACTAGACAGACAAGACTAGACAGACAAGACTAGACAGACAAGACTAGATAGACAAGACTAGACAGACAAGACTAGACAGACAAGACTAGACAGACAAGACTAGACAGACAAGACTAGACAGACAAGACTAGACAGACAAGACTAGACAGACAAGACTAGACAGACAAGACTAGACAGACAAGACTAGACAGACAAGACTAGACAGACAAGACTAGACAGACAAGACTAGACAGACAAGACTAGACAGACAAGACTAGACAGACAAGACTAGACAGACAAGACTAGACAAGACTAGACAGACAAGACTAGACAGACAAGACTAGACAGACAAGACTAGACAGACAAGACTAGACAGACAAGACTAGACAGACAAGACTAGACAGACAAGACTAGACAGACAAGACTAGACAGACAAGACTAGTCAGACAAGACTAGACAGACAAGACTAGACAGACAAGACTAGACAGACAAGACTAGACAGACAAGACTAGACAGACAAGACTAGACAGACAAGACTAGACAGACAAGACTAGACAGACAAGACTAGACCGACAAGACTAGACAGACAAGACTAGACAGACAAGACTAGACAGACAAGACTAGACAGACAAGACTAGACAGACAAGACTAGACAGACAAGACTAGACAGACAAGACTAGACAGACAAGACTAGACAGACAAGACTAGACAGACAAGACTAGACAGACAAGACTAGACCGACAAGACTAGACAGACAAGACTAGACAGACAAGACTAGACAGACAAGACTAGACAGACAAGACTAGACAGACAAGACTAGACAAACAAGACTAGACAGACAAGACTAGACAGACAAGACTAGACAGACAAGACTAGACAGATAAGACTAGACAAACAAGACTAGACAGACAAGACTAGACAGACAAGACTAGACAGACAAGACTAGACAGACAAGACTAGACAGACAAGACTAGACAGACAAGACTAGACAGACAAGACTAGACAGACAAGACTAGACAGACAAGACTAGACAGACAAGACTACACAGACAAGACTAGACAGACAAGACTAGACAGACAAGACTAGACAGACAAGACTAGACAGACAAGACTAGACAGACAAGACTAGACAGACAAGACTAGACAGACAAGACTAGACAGACAAGACTAGACAGACAAGACTAGACAGACAAGACTAGACAGAAAAGACTAGACAGACAAGACTAGACAGACAGGACTAGACAGACAAGACTAGACAGACAAGACTAGACAGACAAGACTAGACAGACAAGACTAGACAGACAAGACTAGACAGACAAGACTAGACAGAAAAGACTAGACAGAAAAGACTAGACAGACAAGACTAGACAGACAAGACTAGACAGACAAGACTAGACAGACAAGACTAGACAGACAAGACTAGACAGACAAGACTAGACCGACAAGACTAGACAGACAAGACTAGACAGACAAGACTAGACAGACAAGACTAGACAGACAAGACTAGACAGACAAGACTAGACAGACAAGACTAGACAGACAAGACTAGACAGACAAGACTAGACAGACAAGACTAGACAGACAAGACTAGACAGAAAAGACTAGACAGACAAGACTAGACAGACAGGACTAGACAGACAAGGACTAGACAGACAAGACTAGACAGACAAGACTAGACAGTCAAGACTAGACAGACAAGACTAGACAGACAAGACTAGACAGACAAGACTAGACAGACAAGACTAGACCGACAAGACTAGACAGACAAGACTAGACAGACAAGGACTAGACAGACAAGACTTGACAGGACAAGACTAGACAGACAAGGACTAGACAGACAAGACTAGACAGACAAGACTAGACAGACAAGACTAGACAGACAAGACTAGACAGACAAGACTAGACAGATAAGACTAGACCGACAAGACTAGACAGACAAGACTAGACAGACAAGACTAGACAGACAAGACTAGACAGACAAGACTAGACAGACAAGACTAGACAGACAAGACTAGACAGACAAGACTAGACAGACAAGACTAGACAGACAAGACTAGACAGACAAGACTAGACAGACAAGACTAGACAGACAAGACTAGACAGACAAGACTAGACAGACAAGACTAGACAGACAAGACTAGACAGACAAGACTAGGACAGACAAGACTAGACAGACAAGACTAGACAGACAAGACTAGACAGACAAGACTAGACAGACAAGACTAGACAGACAAGACTAGACAGACAAGACTAGACAGACAAGACTAGACAGACAAGACTAGACAGACAAGACTAGACAGACAAGACTAGACAGACAAGACTAGACAGACAAGACTAGACAGACAAGACTAGACAGACAAGACTAGACAGACAAGACTAGACAGACAAGACTAGACAGACAAGACTAGACAGACAAGACTAGACAGACAAGACTAGACAGACAAGACTAGACAGACAAGACTAGACAGACAAGACTAGACAGACAAGACTAGACAGACAAGACTAGACAGACAAGACTAGACAGACAAGACTAGACAGACAAGACTAGACAGACAAGACTAGACAGACAAGACTAGACAGACAAGACTAGACAGACAAGACTAGACAGACAAGGACTAGACAGACAAGACTAGACAGACAAGACTAGACAGACAAGACTAGACAGACAAGACTAGACAGACAAGACTAGACAGACAAGACTAGACAGACAAGACTAGACAGGACAAGACTAGACAGACAAGACTAGACAGACAAGACTAGACAGACAAGACTAGACAGACAAGACTAGACAGACAAGACTGGACAGACAAGACTAGACAGACAAGACTAGACAGGACAAGACTAGACAGACAAGACTAGACAGACAAGACTAGACAGACAAGACTAGACAGACAAGACTAGACAGACAAGACTAGACAGACAAGACTAGACAGACAAGACTAGACAGACAAGACCAGACAGACAAGACCAGACAGACAAGACTAGACAGACAAGACTAGACAGACAAGACCAGACAGACAAGACCAGACAGACAAGACTAGACAGACAAGACTAGACAGACAAGACTAGACAGACAAGACTAGACAGACAAGACTAGACAGACAAGACTAGACAGACAAGACTAGACAGACAAGACTAGACAGACAAGACTAGACAGACAAGACTAGACAGACAAGACTAGACAGGACAAGACTAGACAGACAAGACTAGACAGACAAGACTAGACAGACAAGACTAGACAGACAAGACTAGACAGACAAGACTAGACAGACAAGACTAGACAGACAAGACTAGACAGACAAGACTAGACAGACAAGACTAGACAGACAAGACTAGACAGACAAGACTAGACAGACAAGACTAGACAGACAAGACTAGACAGACAAGACTAGACAGACAAGACTAGACAGACAAGACTAGACAGACAAGACTAGACAGACAAGACTAGACAGACAAGACTAGACAGACAAGACTAGACAGACAAGACTAGACAGACAAGACTAGACAGACAAGACTAGACAGACAAGACTAGACAGACAAGACTAGACAGACAAGACTAGACAGACAAGACTAGACAGACAAGACTAGACAGACAAGACTAGACAGACAAGACTAGACAGACAAGACTAGACAGACAAGACTAGACAGACAAGACTAGACAGACAAGACTAGACAGACAAGACTAGACAGACAAGACTAGACAGACAAGACTAGACAGACAAGACTAGACAGACAAGACTAGACAGACAAGACTAGACAGACAAGACTAGACAGACAAGACTAGACAGACAAGACTAGACAGACAAGACTAGACAGACAAGACTAGACAGACAAGACTAGACAGACAAGACTAGACAGACAAGACTAGACAGACAAGACTAGACAGACAAGACTAGACAGACAAGACTAGACAGACAAGACTAGACAGACAAGACTAGACAGACAAGACTAGACAGACAAGACTAGACAGACAAGACTAGACAGACAAGACTAGACAGACAAGACTAGACAGACAAGACTAGACAGACAAGACTAGACAGACAAGACTAGACAGACAAGACTAGACAGACAAGACTAGACAGACAAGACTAGACAGACAAGACTAGACAGACAAGACTAGACAGACAAGACTAGACAGACAAGACTAGACAGACAAGACTAGACAGACAAGACTAGACAGACAAGACTAGACAGACAAGACTAGACAGACAAGACTAGACAGACAAGACTAGACAGACAAGACTAGACAGACAAGACTAGACAGACAAGACTAGACAGACAAGACTAGACAGACAAGACTAGACAGACAAGACTAGACAGACAAGACTAGACAGACAAGACTAGACAGACAAGACTAGACAGACAAGACTAGACAGACAAGACTAGACAGACAAGACTAGACAGACAAGACTAGACAGACAAGACTAGACAGACAAGACTAGACAGACAAGACTAGGACAGACAAGACTAAGACAAGAC
>CALYMW010000329.1:0-14517 GCA_944588485.1 Phosphuga atrata | reverse complement strand
TTTATTTCGAGAACGGTAGCAGATAATTAAAAACCGATTGCGGCATCGTTTTCAGGAGGTCAAGCAGTTCCAATATTAACTAGTTTCTTAGTTCTGTAGACGACGGGCCAAATTTTTGCTCGTTTTTGCGAAATACATCAAGTCATATCGCCCGAACGGAAGCGACTACCGAAATGCAATTTACATATTTACAACCGGCAGGGAAAACAATTTTCCAATCGCTTAGTAAATAACGATGCGTGTGGAATTAGGCTAAATTATTTTAACAAATTGCAATAAATGAGAGGAAACAGCAAAAAATTGTAAAATAAGAAAATAAAAAACCTGCCAAGTGCGAGTTGTGACTCGCGCACCGAGGGTTCCGTACAAACTTGTAAAGTAACAAGTAAGGTATCTTTAGGAGGACCTAACTGTATGCAACCAATATGCTTTGGAAATCTTCATTTCTCTTCTTTGAAAATATTCGCATTTTTCTTGTAAAAAAAACTAACCTAACCTAACTGTATGCAACCCATATGCTTCTGGTGCCTGACAATACCACACAACACTTTAGTGTCTTTTCATAAGTTTCTAATAGTAAATTCGCATTTTTCTTGTAATTAAACTACATATTTACGGTTTTCAGATTTTTCCCTTTACATGTGCTGTAAGACACCGCTTCTTGCCAAATTTCATGATTCTAGGTCAACGGGAAGTACCCTATAGGTTTTAATTCCCTTGTGAAATCGCAAAATATGCGACATAAACGGTCATATCTTTTGATAGCGTTGACTTACAAGTTTGATTTTTTCACTGAAGAAAGAGACCGCAGACCCGAGTATTTGATACAAATTTCAACTTGTTACCTCTACGCGTTCCTGAGAAAAATGGTTTTGACAGACAGACAGACGGACGGACGGACGGACAGACGGACAGACGAACAGACGGACAGACGGACAGACAGACAGACAGACGGACAGACATACAGACGGACAACAAAGTGATCCTATAAGGGTTCCGTTTTCGGTACGGAACCCTAAAAATAGACCATATCTGAGATATTTTGAACATTTCAATGAAATAAACCGGAAAATTGTGTTTAGCGTATTCACTTCCTTTCTGTGAAGTCTTCCATTTTCTGTGTCTTCCATTTTCGTAAAAAATCGCGAAAAAAATCCAGCGTTTTGATCAGGAGAAAAGAGCGTTTTCGGTTTTTTGCCAATTTCTCGGAAATTACATATTCTATGTGAAATCATTTTCGGCCAACTAAAACTTGAGGATACGACGAGAAAATTGATCTATAAATTGTTTGGAAAGACTCAAGTTTTTATGGCGAAATTCTGAATTCAAATTTTGCCGAAGTCTATATCTCTAGAACGGTTGCAGATAACTAAAAACGGATTACGGCATCGTTTTCAGGAGGTCACTTCCCTACAGATGAACTTAGATTTCCTTAAATATATTGATTAGTTTCCCAGTTCTCTGCCCGGGCGACAAAATATTCTATTTTCCAAGTCTTTTCTCGGAAACGGGAGGTTCAGTAAAATTCAATTTACATATTTGTAAATAGCAGGAAAAACACTTTGAGAAACGCTTTGAAATTATTGAATACCTTGATAAATAACGATTTTAGCAGAATAAATAATTTTCTTTATAACCAATTTAAATAAGCAATGTTAATCCTGTTTTACATTTGAACATCGAAGAGCCGTAAACGCACTTGATGCACGAAAACTATGCAAATACACTTACAGCATTCCTTTTAAAATACCTCAAATATTTAACGCGATTTATTCAAACATACTTACATCAACTTCCCGAACTTGAAAACAAATCCAAGAAATATTTAATTAGACAATTTACAAAAATACACTAAGCAGACAAATTTTGACAAAACCAAGATAACACTGAAAGTTTTGTCTGGATATCTTATAGAATCTACATCTTGATCTGATCTTGTAATCCATAATCTAATTGACAAGATCAGACTGAATTAGGATGAAAGATCTTTATACATTAGAACAGAGAATCCTTATCTTATAGAAGCTATAACTTGATCCGATCCTGTCACTTATAATGTTGATAACAAGATCAAATTGGATTAGACGCAAAGATGCTTACGATTTCGAATAGAGAAACTGATAAGACGTTTAAGATTATCGAGAGAAGAATAGACTTATTCTACAAGATTCGACAAGACTAGACAGACAAGACTAGACAGACAAGACAAGACAGGCAAGACTAGACAGATAAGACTTTAGAATTAAAGGGAACGTTTCGAGATTCAATCTTACCTCTCAAGCCGAAAATAGTAAATTTCAGAAGTCGGGCATAATAAAACTACAAATATTGGGATTCCTCAAGGAAGCGTTCTGGTGCCAACGTTGTTTCTATTATACACTGCTGACTTGACTAATTATGTCAAGGGGTCGTATTGTACATTATACTTCGACGACACATACTTACGGATTGGAATCGAGAAACTGACAAGACGTTTAAGATTATCGAGAGAAGAATAAACTTATTATATATGTACTCAAACTGCTTTCTACCCGCTAGAGTGTAAGCTATTTCCTATCTATTTTACATTTTTTTAATTAATTCCTTCCATTTCTTCGCCGTCCTTCGCCGTCTTCTTTGCTTCATTCATCTGCAACCCTCTTTTTTTCTATTAATCCTCGCACCATCTCGTCCCATGATTTCCTTGGTCTCCCTCGTCTCTTTTCTGTTGGCATTCTACTTTCCCATACTCTTTTCACATTTTTCAACATAAACTTAATATAATTATTTTTATGTTTTGTGTAATTATGTTGAATGATTCGTGTGGATTTTGAGGTTTGTGTGCTACAGGTAAATATTGATTTTTATATAATATTTTTCGTTGGGAGAATGTTTGTCGAAAGTTTCGAAAAAACAGTCCGAACGGCAAAGGTTAGTTACATTAGCGACGGTGCTGTAATAAATTATGCTAACTCGTTTCTCTACTCGCACTATACAACTGACTGCCGGTGATGAAAAAATGCGCCGAAAACGACTGCATGTAAATCATAGCAATTATTAGCGAATCGATGAATTTGCAACTATATTTAGATGGGGCTGAGATGTGACGTGCGTACCATTGCGTGTCATAGGTATTCCTAAACTTTTATCATTTACCGACATTAATTCGATTTTTAGCCTACTTTCCACCAGTTTGCTTTGTTTTAATAAATAATGAACAACATGCTTGAATTGAAGACAATACATGAAAAAACGAAGCGACAAACAAAGCATATTATATACTAACTATAGCACGTGTGGAGATTTTTTAGATTATTTCTCCAAATTATAAGAATGTGATTTCAACGTCTTGAGCAAGTATTCAAATTAATTCAGGTCAGCTAAGTTTGCCAAATATTGATTATCTTGTGAGTAATATAAAGACTAATATAGATATAGATAGAAAGTAAGATTTGAAAATTGTTACGAGGGCCGGATAAAATCAAGTTGAAATTCGGATCCGGCCCGCGGGCCCGCGGAGAACTTCAACTTGATTTTATCCGGCCCTCGTAACAATTCTCAAATCTTATTAAACCTAACCGAGAATGTAGCCTTCGTCTTCAAGATTTCGATTGCTAGTAAAGTAATAAACTGCGGCTACGCGGGCCAGATCAGAAGTTCAACTTGATTTTATCCGGCCCTCGTAACAATTTTCAAATTTCTTTGGACCTAGCCGAGTATTTAGCCTTTGTCTTCAAGATTTCGATTGTCTAGTTAAAGTAATAAAGCGCCGATACGCGGGCCAGATCCTAACTTTAACTTGTTTTTATCCGGCCCTCGTAACAATTTTCAAATTTTATTGGAATTTTATTGACCGAGTATTTAGCCTTTGTCTTCAAGGTTTCGAACGGCTAGTTAAAGTAATAAATCGTGGCTCCGCGGGCCAGATCCGAACTTAAACTTGATTTTATCCGGCCCTCGTAACAATTTTCAAATCTTATTAAACCTAGCCGAGTATGTAGCCTTCGTCTTTAAGATTTCGATTGCATAGTTAAAGTAATAATCTGCGGTGCTGCGGGCCGGATCCGAACTTCAACTTGGTTTTATCCGGCCCTCGTAACAATTTTCAAATCTTAATAAACCTAGCCGAGTATATAGCCAGCGTATTCAAGATTTCGATTGCCTAGTTAAAGTAATAAACCGCAGCTCCGCGGGCCAGATACGAATTTCAACTTGACTTTATCCGGGCCTCGTAACAATTTTCAAATTTTATTGAACTTAGTCGAGTATTTAGCCTTTGTCTTCAAGGTTTCGAATGGCTAGTTAAAATAATAAACCGCGGCTCCGCGGGCCAGATCCGAACTTTAACTTGATTTTATCCGGCCCTCGTAACAATTTTCAAATCTTATTGGACCTAGCCGAGTATATAGCCTTTGTCTACAGGATTTCAATTGCAGTTAAAGTAATAAACCGCGATGAATTTTTAATTCCCCCGCGGGCCGGATCCGAACTTCAACTTGCTTTTATCCGGCCCTCGTAACAATTTTCAAATCTTAATAAACCTAGCCGAGTATATAGCCTGCGTGTTCAAGATTTCCATTGCCTAGTTAAAGTAATAAACTGCGGCTCCTCGGGGCAGATCCTAACTTTAACTTGTTTTTATCCTGCCCTCGTAAAAATTTTCAAATTTTATTGGACTTAGTCAAGTATGTAGCCTGTGTCTTCAAAATTTTGATTGGCTAGTTAAAGTAATAACCCGCGGCTCCGCGGGCCAGATCCTAACATTAACTTGATTTTATCCGGCCCTCGTAACAATTTTCAAATCTTATTGGACCTAGCCGAGTATATAGCCTTTGTCTACAGGATTTCAATTGCAGTTAAAGTAATAAACCGCGATGAATTTTTAATTCCCCCGCGGGCCGGATCCGAACTTCAACTTGCTTTTATCCGGCCCTCGTAACAATTTTCAAATCTTAATAAACCTAGCCGAGTATATAGCCTGCGTGTTCAAGATTTCCATTGCCTAGTTAAAGTAATAAACTGCGGCTCCTCGGGGCAGATCCTAACTTTAACTTGTTTTTATCCTGCCCTCGTAAAAATTTTCAAATTTTATTGGACTTAGTCAAGTATGTAGCCTGTGTCTTCAAAATTTTGATTGGCTAGTTAAAGTAATAACCCGCGGCTCCGCGGGCCAGATCCTAACATTAACTTGATTTTATCCGGCCCTCGTAACAATTTTCAAATCTTATTGGACCTAGCCGAGTATATAGCCTTTGTCTACAGGATTTCAATTGCAGTTAAAGTAATAAACCGCGATGAATTTTTAATTCCCCCGCGGGCCGGATCCGAACTTCAACTTGCTTTTATCCGGCCCTCGTAACTATTTTCAAATCTTTATTAACCTAGCCGAGTATATAGCCTGCGTGTTCAAGATTTCGATTGACTAGTTAAGTTATAAACCGCAGCTCCGCGGGCCAGATACGAATTTCAACTTGACTTTATCCGGGCCTCGTAACAATTTTCAAATTTTATTGGACTTAGTCGAGTATGTAGCCTTCGTCTTCAAGGTTTCGAATGGCTAGTTAAAATAATAAACCGTGGCTTCGCGGGCCAGATCCTAACTTTAACTTGTTTTTATCCGGCCCTCGTAAAAATTTTCAAATTTTATTGGACTTAGTCAAGTATATAGCCTGGGTCTTCAAAATTTCGATTGCCTAGTTAAAGTAATAAGCCGCGGCTCCGCGGGCCAGATCCGAACTTCAACTTGATTTTATCCGGCCCTCGTAAAAATTTTCAAATTTTATTGGACTTAGTCAAGTATGTAGCCTGGGTCTTCAAAATTTCGATTGCCTAGTTAAAGTAATAAACCGCGGCTCCGCGGGCCAGATCCTAACTTTAACTTGTTTTTATCCGGCCCTCGTAACAATTTTCAAATCTTATTGGACTTAGCCGAGTATGTAGCTTGTGTCTTCAAAATTTCGATTGCCTAGTTAAAGTAATACTCCGCGGCTCCGCGGGCCAGATCCTAAGTTTAACTTGTTTTTATCCGGCCCTCGTAACAATTTTCAAATCTTATTGGACCTAGCCGCGTATATAGCCCTTGTCTTCAAGATTTCAATTGCAGTTAAAGTAATAAACCGCGATGAATTTTTAATTCCTCCGCGGGCCGGATCCGAACTTCAACTTGCTTTTATCCGGCCCTCGTAACAATTTTCAAATCTTATAAAACCTAGCCGAGTATGTAAACATCGTCTTGTCAATTTCAGGTAATAAACCAGTTAATTATAATTAATTGAATCTTTAATCTGTTGAATCTTTTGATTGCATTTTTGATTGCCTAATTAAAGTAATAAACCAGTTAATACAATGATTGTTTAATGTGTTTAATGCTTGCGTATTTTTGCACAATACATATCCTACAACGAGCGAGTCAGTTTTAATCAATTCATAACAGATTTGCGTTGAAAGTGAGAGATCGTGTGTATCTAGCAAAAGACAGATTGTCTGAGATAACAATTATATTTAGGCTTGGTATATTCAAAGTGGACTAAATATGTGTTTTTAGGAAGGACAAAGTAGAAAATATCCTTGTGCCGGCCTAGTAAAACATTTTACGTGCAATTTATCATTTTAATATGTTCCTATCGAGTTCGAATAAAATAAATGATTTATGTGTTATAGGGAATTTGATTTGGAGATTTTTAATCCAACGTTCTCGTATAATTTGTTTTTTTTAAGACAAGATTCGACAGACAAGACTAGATAGACAAGACTAGACAGACAAGACTAGACAGACAAGACTAGACAGACAAGACTAGACAGACAAGACTAGACAGACAAGACTAGACAGACAAGACTAGACAGACAAGACTAGACAGACAAGACTAGACAGACAAGACTAGACAGACAAGACTAGACAGACAAGACTAGACAGACAAGACTAGACAGACAAGACTAGACAGACAAGACTAGACAGACAAGACTAGACAGACAAGACTAGACAGACAAGACTAGACAGACAAGACTAGACAGACAAGACTAGACAGACAAGACTAGACAGACAAGACTAGACAGACAAGACTAGACAGACAAGACTAGACAGACAAGACTAGACAGACAAGACTAGACAGACAAGACTAGACAGACAAGACTAGACAGACAAGACTAGACAGACAAGACTAGACAGACAAGACTAGACAGACAAGACTAGACAGACAAGACTAGACAGACAAGACTAGACAGACAAGACTAGACAGACAAGACTAGACAGACAAGACTAGACAGACAAGACTAGACAGACAAGACTAGACAGACAAGACTAGACAGACAAGACTAGACAGACAAGACTAGACAGACAAGACTAGACAGACAAGACTAGACAGACAAGACTAGACAGACAAGACTAGACAGACAAGACTAGACAGACAAGACTAGACAGACAAGACTAGACAGACAAGACTAGACAGACAAGACTAGACAGACAAGACTAGACAGACAAGACTAGACAGACAAGACTAGACAGACAAGACTAGACAGACAAGACTAGACAGACAAGACTAGACAGACAAGACTAGACAGACAAGACTAGACAGACAAGACTAGACAGACAAGACTAGACAGACAAGACTAGACAGACAAGACTAGACAGACAAGACTAGACAGACAAGACTAGACAGACAAGACTAGACAGACAAGACTAGACAGACAAGACTAGACAGACAAGACTAGACAGACAAGACTAGACAGACAAGACTAGACAGACAAGACTAGACAGACAAGACTAGACAGACAAGACTAGACAGACAAGACTAGACAGACAAGACTAGACAGACAAGACTAGACAGACAAGACTAGACAGACAAGACTAGACAGACAAGACTAGACAGACAAGACTAGACAGACAAGACTAGACAGACAAGACTAGACAGACAAGACTAGACAGACAAGACTAGACAGACAAGACTAGACAGACAAGACTAGACAGACAAGACTAGACAGACAAGACTAGACAGACAAGACTAGACAGACAAGACTAGACAGACAAGACTAGACAGACAAGACTAGACAGACAAGACTAGACAGACAAGACTAGACAGACAAGACTAGACAGACAAGACTAGACAGACAAGACTAGACAGACAAGACTAGACAGACAAGACTAGACAGACAAGACTAGACAGACAAGACTAGACAGACAAGACTAGACAGACAAGACTAGACAGACAAGACTAGACAGACAAGACTAGACAGACAAGACTAGACAGACAAGACTAGACAGACAAGACTAGACAGACAAGACTAGACAGACAAGACTAGACAGACAAGACTAGACAGACAAGACTAGACAGACAAGACTAGACAGACAAGACTAGACAGACAAGACTAGACAGACAAGACTAGACAGACAAGACTAGACAGACAAGACTAGACAGACAAGACTAGACAGACAAGACTAGACAGACAAGACTAGACAGACAAGACTAGACAGACAAGACTAGACAGACAAGACTAGACAGACAAGACTAGACAGACAAGACTAGACAGACAAGACTAGACAGACAAGACTAGACAGACAAGACTAGACAGACAAGACTAGACAGACAAGACTAGACAGACAAGACTAGACAGACAAGACTAGACAGACAAGACTAGACAGACAAGACTAGACAGACAAGACTAGACAGACAAGACTAGACAGACAAGACTAGACAGACAAGACTAGACAGACAAGACTAGACAGACAAGACTAGACAGACAAGACTAGACAGACAAGACTAGACAGACAAGACTAGACAGACAAGACTAGACAGACAAGACTAGACAGACAAGACTAGACAGACAAGACTAGACAGACAAGACTAGACAGACAAGACTAGACAGACAAGACTAGACAGACAAGACTAGACAGACAAGACTAGACAGACAAGACTAGACAGACAAGACTAGACAGACAAGACTAGACAGACAAGACTAGACAGACAAGACTAGACAGACAAGACTAGACAGACAAGACTAGACAGACAAGACTAGACAGACAAGACTAGACAGACAAGACTAGACAGACAAGACTAGACAGACAAGACTAGACAGACAAGACTAGACAGACAAGACTAGACAGACAAGACTAGACAGACAAGACTAGACAGACAAGACTAGACAGACAAGACTAGACAGACAAGACTAGACAGACAAGACTAGACAGACAAGACTAGACAGACAAGACTAGACAGACAAGACTAGACAGACAAGACTAGACAGACAAGACTAGACAGACAAGACTAGACAGACAAGACTAGACAGACAAGACTAGACAGACAAGACTAGACAGACAAGACTAGACAGACAAGACTAGACAGACAAGACTAGACAGACAAGACTAGACAGACAAGACTAGACAGACAAGACTAGACAGACAAGACTAGACAGACAAGACTAGACAGACAAGACTAGACAGACAAGACTAGACAGACAAGACTAGACAGACAAGACTAGACAGACAAGACTAGACAGACAAGACTAGACAGACAAGACTAGACAGACAAGACTAGACAGACAAGACTAGACAGACAAGACTAGACAGACAAGACTAGACAGACAAGACTAGACAGACAAGACTAGACAGACAAGACTAGACAGACAAGACTAGACAGACAAGACTAGACAGACAAGACTAGACAGACAAGACTAGACAGACAAGACTAGACAGACAAGACTAGACAGACAAGACTAGACAGACAAGACTAGACAGACAAGACTAGACAGACAAGACTAGACAGACAAGACTAGACAGACAAGACTAGACAGACAAGACTAGACAGACAAGACTAGACAGACAAGACTAGACAGACAAGACTAGACAGACAAGACTAGACAGACAAGACTAGACAGACAAGACTAGACAGACAAGACTAGACAGACAAGACTAGACAGACAAGACTAGACAGACAAGACTAGACAGACAAGACTAGACAGACAAGACTAGACAGACAAGACTAGACAGACAAGACTAGACAGACAAGACTAGACAGACAAGACTAGACAGACAAGACTAGACAGACAAGACTAGACAGACAAGACTAGACAGACAAGACTAAACAGACAACACTAGACAGACAAGACTAGACAGACAAGACTAGACAGACAAGACTAGATAGACAAGACTAGACAGACAAGACTAGACAGACAAGACTAGACAGACAAGACTAGACAGACAAGACTAGACAGACAAGACTAGACAGACAAGACTAGACTGACAGGACTAGACAGACAAGACTAGACCGACAAGACTAGACAGACAAGACTAGACAGACAAGACTAGACATACAAGACTGGACAGACAAGACTAGACAGACCACACAGACCAAACAGACAACACAGACGAGACAGACCAGACATTCCAGACAAACCAGGCAACAGAGGCTTATCCAGTGTACATCAACAGAGTCATGTACAAGTTACTGACAGAGTGGATCGTCCCCTGGCAGTGGAAAAGGGCGCGACTGGCGCTGATAGAGAAGAAGCAGGTAGACCCTACTCTCGCGAAAACCTACCGTCCTGTATGTCTTATAAGCTCCCTAGACAAACTCTACGAGTATCTGTTGCTGGCACGGATAAACGTGGCGCTGGAAGCCGTTGAGGGGCTATCTGACCAACAGTATGGCTTCCGCAAGAAAAGGAGCACGGTGGATGTGTTACTTGAGGTCAAAAGGCTGGCCCATGAAGCCGGAACCTACCAATGCAGAAAACTCTGTGCGCTGGTGACGCTAGACGTCCAAAATGCCTTCAACCAGACAGACCAGACAGACTGTCCAGAGCTCATGGTCGAGGAAAGGACTTACATGTATAACGCACAAAAACATGGGACGGCATAGTGGAGGCAATCCAATTAAGGGAAAAATTCCCAAGCTACTTCCTGAAAGTGATCCAGAACTACTTGTCAGACTGGAAACTGATCCTTGACGACAATGAAGAGTATGGCTACAGCCTGAATTAGAATGCGTTGAGCGGGGCGTGCAGTTAAAGCGGGCAATGGGTGTCCAATGTCTGGCCTGAGTGATGAACAGGCCGTGCAGCGTGCAGCTGCATTCGGCGCGGCGGTCTCCCACTCATCTCAGTAACCTAGCCTAGCTCAAGTCTCAAGAAATCAGTTCCATAGACAGTGTTGTCGTGGTCATGTTGATTTATCATCATGGCATCTTATGACCTTTTTGACGAGAGGAAAATTCTTTATTAAAAATGGACCTATTACCAAAGGATGGTCCTAGTGCTGTTGTCAAACAAAGAAAAAAGTTTCAAGAATTTTGGTTGACTTGATAACCAAATTTCTGGTTTAGCCTGAATATGGGAAATAATGTCCTCAAACGAGATACTGCACGCTGTAGAGGAACGCTAATCACAAACTGATTTGAAATGAGCGCCCCGCTGGACGCTGGACGCAAACCCAAACGCCCCGCTCACTTACCAAGCCACTACTTACTCAGGAGACCACGTGTTTGCGATGCACGCTGCACGCCCCGTCCCGCTCCACGCTCTGTTTGAGCGGGCACTCAGGACGTAGCCTATGAGGTGACGTGCGTGGTACCCCAGGGATCAGTATTGGGCCCCACTCTATGGAACATCCTTTTCGTCGGGGTTCTAGACATCCCAATGCAACAAGGGATCACGCTGGTTGGATTCGCAGACGACCTGGTAATGGTCGCGACGGCCGGGACTTAAGAGGCACTGGAAACGAACATAAACGAGGCACTGGACAGATTTCATCGCTGGATGGAATCTGAAATTTCCGCCCCACTAAACAGAACTGGTCATCCTTTTCGGACGGCGCAAACTAACCCAAATGACCATACGGATCATGGGAGCGAGAATCCCAGCACAGGAATTCGGAGTCGAACTGGGCAAAGACATGAACATGACGGCGCACGTTAACTGGGTCGACAGATTCCGCAGGCAGTACCCTCACAAGGCTAATGCCCAGCGTAGGAGTTTCTAGAGCTAGCAAGATAGCTACTGAGCTATCCGAAAGGATACTGAGCTAGTAGGGAAAGGTATCACGTTCTGGCGCCGCCTCCGCCTCCCGACCAGTGCGCATGCGCGAACAGAGGATTTAACCCTGATCAAACCTGTTTATTAGCTGATTAAAGCTGTATATTAATCCTGATTATCAGCTGATTAAACCTGATTATTAGCTGATCAAACCTGTTTATTAGCTGATTAAATCCTCTGTTCGCGCATGCGCACTGGTCGGGAGGCGGAGGCGGCGCCAGAACGTGACACCTTTCCCTACTTGAGCTCTGTTGTGAATACAAAACTGCTCTACGCGGCGCCTTTATACTACGCGGCGCCAAAATACAGAGAAACGAGAACATTCTCGAGAAGGTGGCAAGGCGGAACATGATTCGGATTATCAGTGCATATCGTACCGTGTCCACAGAAGCTGCCTGTGTGATATCCATCGCCCATAGAGCTGATGGTGGGAAAAAGGATCTACCTGTAGAACGCACAAAAGCACGAGAACAGGACCAACAAGAGGGAACACAAAAACAAAGTTGCAGATGTACGTAAAGAGGGAAAGTTCCTGTAGTGCTTCAAGCGAAGGACAGTAGACCGCTAATCCCAAATCTGTTAATATGCGTAGCAGAAAAACACGGAGAGGTGGGCTATCATCTCACCCAGGCACTAACTGGCTATGGATGCTTCAAAGAATATCTGTATAATATCGGCAGGGTTCTAAACAATCGTAGTGATTACTGCGGCGTCACAGATAGTTGAGATGGTCAACAGATAGAGACATATGGACAACTAAGACAAAGAAAAGACAAAGTAAATAATGTGATGGACGAGAAGACGTGAAGCTAATGTCAGAAGAGGAGTGGATCGCAACGGAAGTTATGGTCATTAGTATTACCATACCATATTACTATAGAAACCAAAAAGAAACAGACGAACGAATCAAACAGAACGAAAACACGGAGGTCACCTGAACCTCTAATCACCACGCGTGGATGAGGGAGGTAAGGCTACTCTTAGTTCCTAACTACAGTCGAAACCAAGAATGTGTGATGCCACCATCCTGAGGTAATGCGAGGAGAGGTTCCGGGATGTGCGGGCTTTTCAGAAGATCCTCGTGTTCAAGTTAACCTAACGATGTTTAATACGTCCTGGGGGGTGTGTCACCGTGGAATAGATATATCAGTATATATATATATATATATATATATATATATATATATGTATATGTATATATATATATGTATATATATATATATATATATATATATATATATATATATATATATATATACATATATGTATATATATATATATATATACAAATGTACAAGAGATACAAACACTGTTGAGGGAATGAGTGGCGCTAGCTTCTCTGAACTGGACTCGACTGGTCTGGTTGACTGACTGCTGGTTTAATCTGGTTGAACTGGCTGCTGGCTTAGTCTAGTTGAACTGACTGCTGGCTGAGACTGGTTGAACTGGCTGGACTGAACTGAAGTATTGTCACTCGCTGACTGTGAACTTCTAGCTGAGTCTGGTCGACTGGGTCCACTGGCTGGACAGGTGTGACTGAGTCCACTGGCTGGACTAGTGTCACTTCGTTGACTGGGTGCACTGGCTGGACTCGTGTGTCTGAGTCCACTGGCTGGACTCGTGTGTCTGAGTCCACTGGCTGGACTCGTTAGTTAGTTGTGCCTGACCGTCTTGCTTGACTGTTGAACTGAACTGGAGTCGCTTCGCTGGCCGGGTCCACTGGCCGGACTGGACTGGACTCGTTGGATGGTTGCACCTGATTTTCGAACTGAACTGGAGTCGACTTGCTGACTGGTTGCGCCTGACTGTCCTATTTATTCGGGGTTCCAGGTATTTATATTATGTCCAGGTATACTGGTCTCTCATCTGGGGGTGAATATTCTTCTTTTTTATATCTTCGGCTATTTGTTGTTTTGGCGATTTCCGATTCTCGGGAAAAACATCTTGTCGTAATTTCCCTGGGGATTACACCATTGATCCTAATAAAATATTTTTGGAAATTCGTCGGAAAATATTTGGGTAATCACCGTAATGCCCTCGTAAAACTAAAAATACAAAAATTTCTTTACCTGCTCGAGGATTACATTATCATAACATATCATAATCCGACCCTAATGGAAATATTTTCGGAAATTGTCCGAAAATATTTGGGTAATTATTGCAATGCCCTCGCAAACTTAGAAATTAAAATTGAACGGCTCGTTGCCGCTACAGATCATATAAATTACAAAAAAATCAAACAATTTATCCGTACGAGCAAATTAAACGCATGGAATTTTGTGTAGAGGAGATTGAGAGGTCGAATCATGACATATTATTTACTGACGAATCCACGTTCCCAATCAATGGTGAACATAATCCCTCAGTCGTTCGTCGTAGCTCGAGAAATAATCCTCGCCTGTATACAACTGTCGCACGATATATCCACAAAAATTGAACACGTGGCATATTAGACAATCACATTATTGGCCCGTATTTCATCCAAAGAAATTTAAACGGTGAAAAATATCTGAATAT
>CALYMW010000328.1:0-127453 GCA_944588485.1 Phosphuga atrata | reverse complement strand
AATACCTAGTTATCTATATTGTTATCTATGACTTGTCGTTTGTCTGTCCTGCTACAAATCTATTATATGTAGTTATCTATATGCCTATTCAGTTGTATATTTATAGTTGTCTAGGTAGATATTCCAACATCTAGTTATCTATATTATTAACCTAACCTAACCTATTTAGTTTCATTCATATTTATAGTTGTCCAGATAGATATTTCAACATCTAGTTATCTATATTATTAACCTAAAAACCTAACCTAACGTAACCTATTCAGTTGTATATTTATAGTTGTCCAGGTAGATATTTCAACATCTAGTTTTCTATATTATCTATATACCGTCGTTTGTCTGTCTTGCTACAAATCTATTTTACGTAATTGTCTATTAGTTTAAGAATTCGCACGTATAAATGTCTAGATACGTATTTCAACACATCAGTTATCTATATAATTATCTATGCCTTATTATTTCTTCGTCCAGCCACAAATGAATCTATATTTTCCTAATCCTGTTTATATAAGTCTATGTCTAAACTGTGGAGTTATCTAGATAAGTAGATAATGCGGTCGCGAAGGCGGTATTTGGGGAACTGAGCCACAAATCAATCTATATTTTCCTAATCCTGTTTATGTAAGTCTATGTCTAAACTGTGGAGTTATCTAGATAAGTAGATAATGCAGTCGCGACGGCGGTATTTGGTAAACTGAGCCACAAATAAATCTATATTTTCCTAATTCTGTTTATGTAAGTCTATGTCTAAGCAGTGGTGTTATATAGATAAGTAGATAACGCGGTCGCGACGGCGGTATTTGGTAAACTGACCCACAAATCAATCTATATTTTCCTAATCCTGTTTATGTAAGTCTATGTCTAAGCTGCGGAGTTATCTAGATAAGTAGATAACGCGGTCGCGACGGCGGTATTTGGTGAACTGAACGCGTGCGGTCGCGGCGGTCGTAGCCGACGTCGGACTGATAAATTATTTATCCATCTGTTTATCTGGTTTTTGACGAACGCCAATGACGCGCCGGCACGTGCATGACACACGGACGCACGGAGGCCGTCGCGACGCCACTCACGCGAACGTACGGCGACGCCTGATGATAACAAACACAAACATCGGCGACGACGACAACCGTCCGTTCGATCGAACGCCATGAATTGTTTAAAATATAAATTAGTTTCGTTGTAATAGATTAAACTAAACTAGATTGAATAGTGATGCCTGTCTTGTCTTGTCTGTCTTGACTGTCTTGTCTGTCTTGTCTGTCTTGTCTGTCTTGTCTGTCTTGTCTGTCTTGTCTGTCTTGTCTGTCTTGTCTGTCTTGTCTGTCTTGTCTGTCTTGTCTGTCTTGTCTGTCTTGTCTGTCTTGTCTGTCTTGTCTGTCTTGTCTGTCTTGTCTGTCTTGTCTGTCTTGTCTGTCTTGTCTGTCTTGTCTGTCTTGTCTGTCTTGTCTGTCTTGTCTGTCTTGTCTGTCTTGTCTGTCTTGTCTGTCTTGTCTGTCTTGTCTGTCTTGTCTGTCTTGTCTGTCTTGTCTGTCTTGTCTGTCTTGTCTGTCTTGTCTGTCTTGTCTGTCTTGTCTGTCTTGTCTGTCTTGTCTGTCTTGTCTGTCTTGTCTGTCTTGTCTGTCTTGTCTGTCTTGTCTGTCTTGTCTGTCTTGTCTGTCTTGTCTGTCTTGTCTGTCTTGTCTGTCTTGTCTGTCTTGTCTGTCTTGTCTGTCTTGTCTGTCTTGTCTGTCTTGTCTGTCTTGTCTGTCTTGTCTGTCTTGTCTGTCTTGTCTGTCTTGTCTGTCTTGTCTGTCTTGTCTGTCTTGTCTGTCTTGTCTGTCTTGTCTGTCTTGTCTGTCTTGTCTGTCTTGTCTGTCTTGTCTGTCTTGTCTGTCTTGTCTGTCTTGTCTGTCTTGTCTGTCTTGTCTGTCTTGTCTGTCTTGTCTGTCTTGTCTGTCTTGTCTGTCTTGTCTGTCTTGTCTGTCTTGTCTGTCTTGTCTGTCTTGTCTGTCTTGTCTGTCTTGTCTGTCTTGTCTGTCTTGTCTGTCTTGTCTGTCTTGTCTGTCTTGTCTGTCTTGTCTGTCTTGTCTGTCTTGTCTGTCTTGTCTGTCTTGTCTGTCTTGTCTGTCTTGTCTGTCTTGTCTGTCTTGTCTGTCTTGTCTGTCTTGTCTGTCTTGTCTGTCTTGTCTGTCTTGTCTGTCTTGTCTGTCTTGTCTGTCTTGTCTGTCTTGTCTGTCTTGTCTGTCTTGTCTGTCTTGTCTGTCTTGTCTGTCTTGTCTGTCTTGTCTGTCTTGTCTGTCTTGTCTGTCTTGTCTGTCTTATCTGTCTTGTCTTGTCTTGTCTGTCTAATCTTGTCTTGTTTATCAAGTCTTCTCTGTTTACTCTTACCTAGGACGACTGAACTCGATTTATGTGGAATCTAGTCAATACATTCCATTTGTGGTATCGTCTATGTAGTTTATGGCCGTAGCGATATATAGAGCAAAGTGTGTTCGCCGATAATGTCAGAGCGGTCTCCAAGAGGGAGGAAACGAAAAGAAAAAAGGAGATAGTGCACAGCTGCAGGAATTTATTCCCGCCGACGCTTTTCGCGCCGACATTTCCACAGAGATTTTCCTCTCCCAGTGCAGATATCACGCGAAATAATTGCGGACAGTTTAGAAGACTGAATTAGTTAATAAATAGTGAAAACTAGAACTAATAGAATTGATAGTAGGAGATTATCACTACGATATCTCCAAATCTGTCAGTAGCTGGAATTACACGGATATCTTCTGTTACTCTTTGGCACACCCCACTCAAGATGCGTGGTGTGAGCCGTTCGCTGCATTTTTTAAACTAGAACTAATTAACTGAATGTTTGGCTGAGTTTTAGCCTGCATTAATTTTCAAGAATTAAACTAATTAGTCTTAATGAAAACTTGTCACTATGTAGTTGTCAATATGTCACTATGTAGTAGTCTATCGAGAAATCTATATTCCTGTTTATCTGCAAATTTGTAGGAATACCTGTCTAAGTTTATATTTCAACATCGAGTTATCTATATTGTTATCCATGTCTTGTCGTTCGTCTGCCCTGCTACGAAATCTAATATACGCGGTTATCTATGTGCCTATTCAGTTCTATTATTGTACTTATAGTTGTCCGCCTAGAACTAATAGATGAATGAACAGACGAACGAAAAGACGAATAGAACTGACGAACGAACAGAAGAAAGAACAGATGAATGAACAGACGAACGAACAGACGAACGAACAGACGAACAAATAGACGAACGAATGAACGAACGAACAGACGAATGAACAGGCAAACGAACACACGAGCGAACAGACGAACCAAGAGATAAACACAGACGAACGAACAGAAGATGGAGTAGACGAATGAACAGACGAACGAAGAGACGAATGAACAGGTGAATCAACAGACGAACGAAACTAAATGCATTACATTAGGACGATTGAAACCTAGTACTTGGAACCTAGTCTCAGTTTGTTTGTCTATTAATTCGTGTGTTCGTTCATCTGTTCATTCGTCTGTTCGTTCGTCTGTGGATCCAAATCAGGTTCTTATCTAATTTTGAGCAAGTTTTGGTCCACCTTGATCAACTTCCGAACGGTTTATTTAAAGCTTTGATCAAAGTTCAATCAATCTCTGATCACAATCAAGACTGATGAAACTTTAATCAACCTCGTTCGGACTCAAACCAGCTTCTTATCTAATTTCGAGCAAGTTTTGGTCCACCTTGATCAACTTCCGAACGATTTATTCAAAGCTCGAATCAAACTTCAATCAATTGATGAGCAAGAACGCTTTGATCAACTGCCATCGAGATTTTCTCGAACCTCACCAGCTTCTTATCAATTCCAACTAGGTTTAATCTCATTCTGTATTAACTTATTTAATTAAATTAGAGCGAGTTCTCGTCCAATTTATTGGAGTGTTGATCAATTTTGACCTAGGTTTGATCAATTTCGACCATCAATTGATCAATTTCGACTTAGACAAGGTTTGATCAATTTTGACCAGGGTTTGATGAATTTTCGCCAAGGTATGGTCACTTTTGATCGCGGTTTGATCAATTTTGACGAAGGCATGGTCATTTTTGTGTAAGGTGTGACCGTTGCTGACCGAATGGACGAACGAACAGACGAATGAACAGACGAACGAATAGACGAACTAAGAGATAAACACAGACGAACGAACAGAAGATGGAGTAGACGAATGAACAGAAGGACGAAGAGACGAATGAACAGATGAATGAACCACACTAAATGCATTACATTAGGGCGATTGGAACCTAGTAGTTGAAACCTAGTCTCAGTTTGTTTGTCTATTAGTTCGTCTGTTCGTTCATCTGTTCATTCGTCTGTTCGTTCGTCCATTCGGTCAGCAATGATCACACCTTACACAAAACTGATCATGCCTTTTTCTTCGTTCTTCTGTTCATTCGTCTACTCCATCTTCTGTGCGTTCGTCTGTGTTTATCTCTTAGTTCGTCTGTTCGTTCGTCTGTTCATTCGTCTGTTCGTTCGTCCATTCGGTCAGCAATGATCACACCTTACACAAAAATGATCATGCCTTCGTCAAAATTGATCAAACCGCGATCAAAAGTGATCAAACCTTGGCGAAAATTCATCAAACCCTGGTCAAAATTGATCAAATCTTTCGCAAACCGTTCGTCTGTTCCTTCTTCTGTTCGTTCGTTTTTTTGTTATTCTCGTGTCAGAAGACATCAAATAAAACACAGATATAAATACCATGACTACTTCTTCTTCTTAGTCTTGTCTTCATGTCTGAAGAGTTGTGACACCAAGGTTATGTACTCATCGACCAGCTGCACTCGCTTTTCTTCGGTGAAGCCTTCCTTCGGCGAAGGCTTTCGTCGCTGCGACCATTTTTGGAACGGCCTTGATTCGTTGTACACTCATTTTTCCATTGCTTGCGATCTTCTGCCGCTCTTAAGTTAATTTGCAGGCGTTATCCCGTTATGTTGATTTGGTCCAACCACCTCGGCGGGGACCTACCTCGCAGTCTTTTTCCCTCATTTTTGCCCTGTACAACCAACTTCTCCAAGTTGTCTTGTGCTCTTCTGGAGCTATGACTATAAACTATGACTACAAACATTATATAATATTTGACCAAATCTTGGCCACTTCCACTGCATTCTGTGATGCTTCATGAAGTTCGTCTTCTGTGCAAGAGACACTCAAGCAAATGTTTCACACTCTGTCTTTCTCCACAGTCACAATGAATGCTATCTTCTTTAATGTAGCCCCACTTTACAAGATCTGCCCACACGTGATCTTAATCTATTCAAGGATTTCCATGTTAACCATCCTTGATCATGACCAGGAGGTAAAGTTTCGACTATCCTTTTCCAGACCAGGGGAAGAGAAGCTTTCCATAATTCTAGCCAAGTCTTCAATTCTCTGGATGTTCTTACGAAACTCTTCCTAGACTTCAGCCTCTGAGCATGTAGTTCATGCCCATGTAGAAGATGGCTTGCTTCCTGCTCAGCTTTCTTCCTTTCCTTGTTTGTGGCTATTTCTCGTCGAATAGGGGGTGATGCTATTCCTACGAGCTGGTAAAGGCACTTAGTTGGTGTTGATCTGAAGCATCCAGTTATAGTTCTACATGTTTCATTGAGAGCTACGTCCACCTGTTTAGCATGAGTTGAGTTATACCAAACCGGACAGACGTACTCTGCAGCGGAATAGCACAATGCCATTACAGATGTTCAAATGGTGTTCGGTTGACTATCCCAGACAATTTTCTCAGAAGATTATTCCTGGTGGAAACTTGACTTGGTGTTTCATGAAGATAAGAGCTCTGTTCAATGTCCCTCCAAGAAATTTTTGGATGTAACAGTGTTCCAGTTCTACTCCTGACCAAACTACCTTCAAATCACGAAAGGCTTCCCTGTTTCTCAAGTGAAAGGCACTTCTTGAAGGGATTTACTTTGCGAAATAGTTTTTGGACAGACCCTTAAGGGCCCTCGTGAGGTTTTTCTGCTCTGATTCAAAATCTTTACACTGTGCAGCAAGAGCGAGATCGTCAGCGTACAAGAAACTCCTGGTGTTGGGAGCTATGGGCTAGTCATTTGTATACACATTGAACAGAAATGGAGCGAGAACACTTCCTTGAGGTAAGACATTCTTCTGTAGTCTCCATCGGCTACGTTGCCCTTGCAAGTCCACAAAATACCTCCGATTCTGCAAGAGAGTGGCAATGAACCTGGTTAAGCTGGAGTTCTTAGCAAGTAGGAGCTGATGCTTAACAGTGTCGTAGGCTGCCGATAAATCAACAAATGCCACTCCAGTTACCTTAGCTGTTCGAAAACATCTTCTAAGAACTGCGTAAGGTTCAGCAACTATCCAGAACAGCAAAATCCAGCTTGTTCGGGTATGAGCAGAAGATCAATTTCGGGTTGAAGGCGATTCAGAATCATTCTTTCTAGTAGTTTGTAGAGGTGACGCAGCAGTGTAACTGGTCTGAAGTTCCTCGGGTTGTTCCCGTATTTGCCAGGTTTCAGCAGAGCTATCACACGGCTCTTCCGTTAAATCTTTGGGATTTGATAGTTCTTCATGCAGTTATTGAAGAGCTGGAGTATCCAATCCTTTCTTTTTAAGCCGAAATGCATAATTTGTTCTGTCCGAATGTTATCCAAGCCGGCATCTGTTTGACAGCCTTCTCCAGTTCTGCCATTCTGAGTGGTATTGTAAGATCTTTACTTTCCTCTTTGATGTCTGGGCACTTCTTACTGGATGGGCTTCCCGTTCGTCAAAAGCTGATGTGCTGTTTAGTTGGGGCAGTGATGTTGTAATGTCTTTGTTGGATCATTGCTTAGACATCTTATAAGTCTACATGCCTTATGGCTCGCTCTTGTCAGATCCAGGTCTTCTATAGTTCTAGCCCATTGATCCCGTTTTGTTTGTCTAATGACGGAGATGACTCTGTTCCCAGCTTCTACTGTTGGTTCAATGAAAGTTGGTTTTCTTCAAAGAACTTCCTGTATTCTTAGAGTAGGGCAGCTTCATCTGATGTGAGACCAGGGATAAATGAAGTCCGGCACCGCGAGGACCAGACCAGTTGTGGTGAAGATGCCATAGGATTCTGGTGTGGGTTCTATTGAAGACACTTCGATGTCCAACATATCTGCAAATTTCGACCAGTCCGCTTGTACCTCCTGCGGTATGGTACCAGTAGGAATAGATAGTTCGTTCTAAACCCACCGCAACCACCGACCTTGAAATTGACGTGACCTTGACTTTAGTTCAGTTTTTCACTAACAGATGGCGCTTTAGTTCAACTTTCCACCAACAGATGGCGCCAATCATTATTTTCGAGCCGATATCTTTCCGCTAGTTCGGAATTTTGATATCAGATGGAGTTAAAAGTACAGATTCAGTAAACAGACTGCCAATCTTTCCCTACCACATTACAGATGGCACCAATCATTGTTTTAGTGCAGATTTCTTTCCATTATAATTCTGAACGGATTAGATTGGACTAGATTAGTTAATACCAGACTAGGTCGGGGTGGCTAGATCAGATAAGACCAGATCGGTTAGGCAGGAGAACTAGATCAGATAAATACCAGACTAGGTAGGACTAATAGGAAAATGCGCGGCTCTGTGGAGCCCACGTGCCGGTCAACTTGGAATTTCAAAAACGCGACATCCTGGTGCCCCAAATCGACATTTTTTCAAGTTTTTCTCTGTGCAGATTAACAGTTATAAGTGGGCGTCGCGACGCGATTCCGCGATGTCCAATTATTGGTGCGGAAAGCCAAAACACCATTCTACAATCCACTGAAAAATCCAGAACATTCGCCGAGCGACTGCAAAACTATGGACGTTATTTTTTCGTCATTTGTTTCCTGCAAAGCGGCGAGTTTCGGCGGGCGTCGCGACGGTTGCAAACGACGCAGCGTGATGCCGCTTACACTAAAAGATAAAACGTTCAATTCTCTACCGGAATCGCGCGAAACCGTTCCAGCAGAGCTTTAGTGGGCGATTTTGTGGCAGTTTTCCTGGACGTCCTGACGTTTTTCGTTTTAATAGCGTCGCAACGCCATCTTCAACGCAATCGGGATTAAACTCCCAAACAAACTAATAGATTCGATGCCCGATCGAACGGCGCCGGTCCCGTTCCGATCCGTCAATTTGTTCGGACGTTCTAGGTACCGCCGTATATAATTTTTTCGTCTATTTGTTCGTCTGGCCACAGAAGTTTTGCTTCTTCTGCTCTTTGAGTCGTCCATCGAGAAGCAAGTTTAACTATCGACTTTAGACAGTTTTGGTAGACTAAATTAGTTCGTAAATAGCGAAAACTAGAACTAACAATCTCAATTTTTAAAAGAGCTTTAGCCTTACAAACTCTGCACTAATTTTCAAGCAGAAAACTAATTAGTCTTGCTGAAAACTTGTCACAGCTCAGTTACTCCACAAGCTAGTTTAACTAAATTTTAGGCAGTTTTAGTAGACTAAATTAGTTAGTAAATAGCGAAAACCAAAACTAAAAATCTCAATTTTTGACAGAGCTTTTGCTTTACAAACTCTGCACTAATTTCCAAGCAGAAAACTCTCAATGTTTGTTTACGTGGCCTGTTAGAAAAGTATCCGACCTTATTTTTAATTTTGAAAACCTGATGGATTTGAATCAAGCGCGCTTGCATTAGCCGACCTTGAACCTTCCGGCGCATGCGTGAATTTTTTCTCGCCGGTAGATAGCGTCAGTTGCTATCGAGCAGTGTTCGATTGAAGTAGTCTGTATGCTCTCGTCGGTTTTTCAATGCAAGTAAAATGACGACAAGTCAAATGAGGGATGTCCTACGTCGCCTACGTGATGCTGTGCGGCGCAAGCGACTGGAATTGTGGTCATCAGGAAATTGGCCACTCCATCACGACAATGCTCTAGCACATTCTTCGCTCTTTGTACACAATTTTTTGGCGAATAACCAGACTCCTCTAGTTGGACAGGCTCCTTACTCTCCTGATATGCCCCCCTGCGACTTCTGGCTATTCCCCAAAGTCAAGAACGCGATTTCAGACAATTATGGCTACAACGACAGCCGAGATAAAGTCGATTCCAAAAGAGGCTTTTTCGGAATGCTTCCAACAATGGCAGAACCGCTGGGAGAAGTGTGTGGAGTCCCAAGGAGACTACTTTGAGGGTGATTAGGTTTCCAACGCTCCAGGTATGCCAGTTTTTTTTACTAGCTAAAGGTCGGATACTTTTCTAACAGACCACGTAGTCTTGATGAAAACTTGTCACAGCTCAGTTACTCCACAAGCTATTTTAACTAAATTTTAGACAGTTTTAGTAGACTAAATTAGTTAGTAAATAGCGAAAACTAAAACTAACAATCTCAATTTTTGACCGAGCTATAGCCTTACAAACGCTGCACTAATTTTCAAGCAGTAAACTAATTAGTTTTGACGAAAACTTGTCACAGCTCAGATACTCCACTAGCTAGTTTAACTAAATTTTAGACAGTTATAAAAGACTAAATCAGTTAATAAATAGTAAAAACTAAAAATCTTAATTATTAACTGAGTTTTAAACTGGAAAGACGGAGCTACACAGACAAGATTGGTGGGTTATTGTAAGACGCTCGGATAGTGTGCGAGTGAAATTGAATTTCCCCAGACCGTTGGGGGCGTCGGGGGTCGCGTTCGTGCTCGTTTCAATATCTTTATTTCCCTTAATCCCGAGATTTATTATAAAAGTCTTTCCGCGCGCGTAAAAACCGGAAATAAGGGGGAAATAAGAACCACCGGAAGACACTGATAACATTAAACGAAAAGTTTCTCGCCTGAAACAAGCGAATTAGATTTAGTTCGTTCGCCTGTCGCTCTCTTACTAACTTGGACTATATATCAGCATTAGTCTAGACAAGGAGAAAGTCAGGGCTTGATTAGTCTAGACTAGAACAATTTCAGGGTTGGATTAGTCTAAACTTGAGATAGTCTGAATTAATCTCAATATGTTTGGACCGTGTCTCACGAAAATCAAAATTTTTCAATTTTAAAACAGGCCACGTGTGATCGTCCTTCCGGCGCCTTTTTAAGTGAGGAATCGATTATAGTAAGTGGAGGGTTTCTCTTAAAATTGTTGTCTTCCAGACGTTGGATGCCACTTCAGCCCTTTGAGCTCGTGATTACACCCCTGGTTAATTTGACTTAAAACGAGAAACTTAAAGATGCGTGCACGTGTCGGTCGAGCTTCGTTCGCGCTTCGATTCCTGTCTCTACGCTTCACACAATCGAAGCATACTGCCGCAAAATATATAAATTCTCGACGAAAATTAATTGATAAATCGCGCTATTTCGGCCCAGGTCGATACACCTTTCCCCTGCTGTTGATCGGTGCCGAAATCGATTCAAATGTTAAATTAAAAATACAGATTTACTAAAATTGGCGCGACCGCAATGGCGGCACCGCTGGGAGAACAGTGTGTTCCAACGCTCCAAGTATGTCAGTTTTTTTTTACCGGCTAAAGGTCGGATACTTTTCTAACAGACCACGTATATGCGGATACAGACAAGACAAGACAGACAAGACAAGACTCCAAGAGAGACAATTTCCAATTTATTCAGTTGGCAATGTTGCTATCCGCCAGAAGCAACACCCAAACATAAATTTGGTTCCGATACTAAAGCTGTAGATATAATATAGATGTATAAAGATATCTAAAGATACTTGTCCTGCGGGTCTCATAAGACATCGCGTAGGTTTTTATATTTACACCCTAAACCCGTCAGTTGCGTCCCGTCGGGACGCCAATACGCATCGGCGTGCGGACGCTCCATCCATACAATTCCGCTTGCAGAGGCATTTTAGTATGTTAATTCGATAATCGCACTGATTTTCATTGGGGTTTCGTCCTGGCGGAATTGTAAATGGTTTAGATTAGAGCGACAGTAATGGATTAGACAGATAAGACAAAACAGATAAGATTAATTTAAACTTGATCGTTTGTGCTTCAAGCGAAGTGATTAGATTTCGTCGGGTTTCTTTGGCGAATTATGCAAAATCGTCGGCGAAAGTTTTTCTTCTGGTGCTCTTTGAGGGGAGCCGGCAAGAACCCCTTTTTGTGCGGGCTAATTCGTCGTCCGTCGGGCGCGTCTTTATTCGCCTTGTTTTATTTCGCGAGACTTCGAGGGATGGGAATAATTAAAAACTTGATCCGATTGAGATGCAAATTGTTTCCTTTTTGCGAATTATTTTGCCTTTTTGCGAATTATTTTTCCTTTTTTCTTATGACCATGAAAAATTTGTTGGAAAGACGAGGATTTGCAGTTGATTGCATACTATTTTGACAGACAAGACTAAACACATTTAACAGACTAAACAGAATTGGATGCATTAGTGTAGACTAAGGCCTAGGCCGCACTACGGCTCGCGGTTTTTAATGGCGTGATTTTGTGATTCAAGTAAGCTAATACAAGCGGTCTCACTTGCGGTTTTTTTTCCGCGACTAATTTTTCCCATAGCGTACTGTGTGTTTCTTGAGAGGTTTGGCGGTTGTAACGGTTACCGCTCGCTGGTAAAAAACCGTAGTGCGGCCTCGGCCTAAGACAAGGGAATTAGGCTTATTTTGTCCGGCAGACGTTCATTTATTAATCAAACCAGTCGGCAAACAGTCAGTCAGTCTGTGACAACTAGAATAAGGCAATTAGCTTTAGATAGTCTATCAGCCCTTGAATTACTAGTCTAGATCAATGCAAGTCAGTTCGTCTATCTTGTGTCTGGTATTTGAGAGAATTAGTCCGGAAAATTGTTTGCTGACTAAATAGCGATCAAATTGAATTTGGCCTAAGCGATATTTTGGCAATACCGTCGTTTGTCGCATCTGTTACATTGTAATATAGCGGAATCACATATTACACCGCGATTTTCTCACAAAATTGGGCGTGTATTTAGGGGGCGAAATAAATGCGAAGAGTAAATGATTTTCATTACATTTTCATCCCTCCAATGACTAGACAGACAAAGCTACACAGAGCTAGACGGACAAGACTAGACAGACAAGACTAGACAGAAAAGACTAGACAGAAAAGACTAGACAGACAAGACTAGACAGACAAGACTAGACAGACAAGACTAGACAGACAAGACTAGACAGACAAGACTAGACAGACAAGACTAGACAGACAAGACTAGTCAGACCAGACTAGACAGACAAGACTAGACAGACAAGACTAGACAGACAAGACTAGACAGACAAGACTAGACAGACAAGACTAGACAGACAAGACTAGACAGACAAGACTAGACAGACAAGACTAGACAGACAAGACTAGACAGACAAGACTAGACAGACAAGACTAGACAGACAAGACTAGACAGACAAGACTAGACAGACAAGACTAGACAGACAAGACTAGACAGACAAGACTAGACAGACAAGACTAGACAGACAAGACTAGACCGACAAGTCTAGACAGACAAGACTAGACAGACATGACTAGACAGACAAGACTAGACAGACAAGACTAGACAGACAAGACTAGACAGACAAGACTAGACAGGCAAGACTAGACAGACAAGACTAGACAGACAAGACTAGACAGACAAGACTAGACAGACAAGACTAGACAGACAAAACTAGACAGACAAGACTAGACAGACAAGACTAGACAGACAAGACTAGACAGACAAGACTAGACAGACAAGACTAGACAGACAAGACTAGACAGACAAGACTAGACAGACAAGACTAGACAGACAAGACTAGACAGACAAGACTAGACAGACAAGACTAGACAGACAAGACTAGACAGACAAGACTAGACAGACAAGACTAGACAGACAAGACTAGACAGACAAGACTAGACAGACAAGACTAGACAGACAAGACTAGACAGACAAGACTAGACAGACAAGACTAGACAGACAAGACTAGACAGACAAGACTAGACAGACAAGACTAGACAGACAAGACTAGACAGACAAGACTAGACAGACAAGACTAGACAGACAAGACTAGACAGACAAGACTAGACAGACAAGACTAACGCTACAGATTCTTTCGCATTTTAGTGAAGAGGATAGAAAACGGTATAATAAAATACGAAGAAAATACGATTCTCTACTAAAAATGGCAAAAAACAGGAATTTTGAAAATCAAATCAAATCTTCACAAAATGTTATGAAATCAACCTGGAATGTTGTAACCCAATTGGTCAATTTAAAGGAAAAGAGGTCTACAGAACAGGAACTACCGTTAACAGAGGTAAATAAATTAAATATATTTTATGCAAAAAATCCAGAAAAATTTTTGGAAAAAATTCCGTGCCTGGCATACAAGGACAAAATCAGTTATAACAGAAATTCTATCTTTATAGAAAATGTTACTGATCAAGAAATCTTTAATATTGTAATGTTATTTAAAAACAAAAAAAGCGCCGGATATGACGAGGTTTCCACAGCTGTAATAAGAGATGTAATTGAGGAAATTGTAGAGCCTTTAACCTATATTATCAATAATTCAATAAATTGTGGAATTTTCCCTCATAAACTCAAACACTCGATTATAACACCCATCTACAAGAAGGGAGATAGAAAACATTTCGAAAACTACAGACCTATTAGCATTTTGTCGTCGTTTTCAAAAATATTTGAAAAAATAATAGCCAGCAGAACTGTAGAATTCTTAAATAAATACAATTTACTAACAGAAACGCAACATGGATACACAAGAGGTAAAAATATAAATACTGCTTGTTTCTATTTTATAAATAATGTCTTAAAATACCTGGAGACTCAACAAATACCAAGTGGTATCCTATTAGATCTTTCCAAAGCATACGATACCGTAGATCATAAAATCCTTCTAACAAAATTAAACAAATATGGCATTAGAGGAATTGCTTTAGACTGGTTCAGATCCTATCTTACTGGAAGAACTCAGCAAACTAAATTAAGAACAAAACACGGTTATGCGAAATCGAAGGTTGTATCAACGGCATTTGGTATACCACAAGGGAGTATACTTGGTCCTTTGCTTTTCACCATATATATAAATGATCTACCAGAAACTATAAACCAAATGCCATATAAAATGGTAAACTTCTCAGACGACACCAGCTTGCTCCTAGGAACCAAAAACATAGAAGAAGTGTCATTACATGTAAACCGGGCAATAAACATTGTAAGGGATTGGTTCCATACAAACAAACTAACCATCAATGAAAACAAAACAAACATAACAATATTTAAGACCAACAGATCTACAATAAATTACCCGCAATTTCTTCAAGTTGGAAATAATGAGTTAAGTATTCAAGAAAATGTACGGTTATTGGGCATCCATATAAATTGCTGCTTGAACTGGGATACTCATATTAATCTTGTAGTGGCGAAACTAAACAAAACAACTTATGCACTACGAATCCTGCAGAAAACTGTAAACCCTGAAGTGCTAAAAATAGTTTATTTCGCAAATTTTGAATCCCATCTACGATTCGGAATAATTTTCTGGGGGACTGGCAACAGTATTCGGAATATATTCCGAGTACAAAAACAGGCGGTCAGGATTATATTTGGACTATCATACAGACAAACGTGCAGAGGAATATTCAAAGCAGGCAATATACTGACAGTCATTGGATTAAGTATATACGAATCCCTAATCTTTATGTTTAAACACAAAAATTACTTTGAAGAAAATGAAAACCGTCATGATAGAAATACAAGAAGGAAAAAAACGCATTACATCCCGCCTATGCACAAACTCACTATGACAGAGAAGGGGCCATATTACAATTGTATTAGGCTATACAATAATCTGCCCCATAAATTAAAAGGAATTATACAAATAAAAGCGTTTAAGAAGCAAGTTTACGAATACATAAAAAACATCGAACCATACACGTACGAAGAATACCTCAAACCCAACTATACTATATTGTTTTTTATATCAACATTTTTATTTTATTTGTCATTGTTTCTACGTTGGCAGTTTTCATTTGTCATTTGGTTCTTTTGGTTTTTTAAATTGTATCTATTTATTTTATGACACTTTTTAAATTGTATTTATATTTTAAAGATGAAATTGTGTGTCCTTCTATGTATTTTATGTTGCTTATTCTAAATTGTGTGGATTTATATTAAACTGTGATTGACATATTTCTTTTAGCTATGTGCTTGAGTAAGGAAATAAATTGATTTTGATTTTGATTTTGACTAGACAGACAAGACTAGACAGACAAGAATAGACAGACAAGAATAGACAGACAAGACTAGACAGACAAGACTAGACAGACAAGACTAGACAGACAAGACTAGACAGACAAGACTAGACAGACAAGACTAGACAGACAAGACTAGACAGACAAGACTAGACAGACAAGACTAGACAGACAAGACTAGACAGACAAGACTAGACAGACAAGACTAGACAGACAAAACTAGACAGACAAGACTAGACAGACAAGACTAGACAGACAAGACTAGACAGACAAGACTAGACAGACAAGACTAGACAGACAAGACTAGACAGACAAGACTAGACAGACAAGACTAGACAGACAAGACTAGACAGACAAGACTAGACAGACAAGACTAGACAGACAAGACTAGACAGACAAGACTAGACAGACAAGACTAGACAGACAAGACTAGACAGACAAGACTAGACAGACAAGACTAGACAGACAAGACTAGATAGACAAGACTAGACAGACAAGACTAGACAGACAAGACTAGACAGACAAGACTAGACAGACAAGACTAGACAGACAAGACTAGACAGACAAGACTAGACAGACAAGACTAGACAGACAAGACTAGACAGACAAGACTAGACAGACAAGACTAGACAGACAAGACTAGACAGACAAGACTAGACAGACAAGACTAGACAGACAAGACTAGACAGACAAGACTAGACAGACAAGACTAGACAGACAAGACTAGACAGACAAGACTAGACAGACAAGACTAGACAGACAAGACTAGACAGACAAGACTAGACAGACAAGACTAGACAGACAAGACTAGACAGACAAGACTAGACAGACAAGACTAGACAGACAAGACTAGACAGACAAGACTAGACAGACAAGACTAGACAGACAAGACTAGACAGACAAGACTAGACAGACAAGACTAGACAGACAAGACTAGACAGACAAGACTAGACAGACAAGACTAGACAGACAAGACTAGACAGACAAGACTAGACAGACAAGACTAGACAGACAAGACTAGACAGACAAGACTAGACAGACAAGACTAGACAGACAAGACTAGACAGACAAGACTAGACAGACAAGACTAGACAGACAAGACTAGACAGACAAGACTAGACAGACAAGACTAGACAGACAAGACTAGACAGACAAGACTAGACAGACAAGACTAGACAGACAAGACTAGACAGACAAGACTAGACAGACAAGACTAGACAGACAAGACTAGACAGACAAGACTAGACAGACAAGACTAGACAGACAAGACTAGACAGACAAGACTAGACAGACAAGACTAGACAGACAAGACTAGACAGACAAGACTAGACAGACAAGACTAGACAGACAAGACTAGACAGACAAGACTAGACAGACAAGACTAGACAGACAAGACTAGACAGACAAGACTAGACAGACAAGACTAGACAGACAAGACTAGACAGACAAGACTAGACAGACAAGACTAGACAGACAAGACTAGACAGACAAGACTAGACAGACAAGACTAGACAGACAAGACTAGACAGACAAGACTAGACAGACAAGACTAGACAGACAAGACTAGACAGACAAGACTAGACAGACAAGACTAGACAGACAAGACTAGACAGACAAGACTAGACAGAGAAGACTAGACAGACAAGACTAGACAGACAAGACTAGACAGACAAGACTAGACAGACAAGACTAGACAGACAAGACTAGACAGACAAGACTAGACAGACAAGACTAGACAGACAAGACTAGACAGACAAGACTAGACAGACAAGACTAGACAGACAAGACTAGACAGACAAGACTAGACAGACAAGACTAGACAGACAAGACTTGACAGACAAGACTAGACAGACAAGACTAGACAGACAAGACTAGACAGACAAGACTAGACAGACAAGACTAGACAGACAAGACTAGACAGAGAAGACTAGACAGACAAGACTAGACAGACAAGACTAGACAGACAAGACTGTACAGACAAGACAAGATTAGTTAAACAAGACTAGACTAGATAATACTAAACTTGTCTGTAAATTTAGTATTTGCGAATAAATTTAGCGAATTGGATTTAAGTCGAGCGTCGGAGCGGCCGTTCGGGAATTTTATGTAAACAGGACGATTAATAAATTACTTTTCCGGTTGCGCCTTTGCAAAACATTTACGTCTTTCGCTGATGCTAATTAATGCAAACGTTTTGAAGTCGTTACAACGAGACCTCGCTAAGTCGAGGATGTTACGATTAGTCCGACACAGAGCCTTAAGTCAGGACTAAGACCAGGGAATTAGTCTTAATTCGTAAGTCTATCATGAGATATATTAATCTAGACAGTCTGAATTAGTGTTAGAAAGTCTGGACGTCTATGTAGTAAGTCTGTCTAGTATTAGTAAATCTGGCGCTTTGGTGGAGGCGCCGGGCTAAAATCCAAACAAATCGTGTTTCATACTAACATGGATTGCTTCAAACCACAAGACTAAATACTAATTCAGACTAAATTAGAGAATATTTGTTTCAAATCACAAGAATAGCCACTGATCCAGACTAGTTTGAATAATCTTTAGACACTAGACTAGACACTAAGTCAGACTAGTTTGTGCAATATTTGCTATACATCTCAAGACTAGACACTAATTCAGACTAGATTAGACAATATTTGTTTCAAATCACAAGAATAGACACTGATCCAGACTGATTTAAATAATATTTGGACACTAGACTAGACACTAAGTCAGACTAGTTTGGGCAATATTTGCTATACATCACAAGACTTGACACTAATTCAGACTAGATTAGACAATATTTGTTTCAAATCACAAGAATAGACACTGATCCAAACTAGGTTGAATAATCTTTAGAAACTAGACTAGACACTAAGTCAGACTAGTTTGGGCAATATTTGCTTTACATCACAAGACTAGATACTAATTCAGACTAGATTAGACAATATTTGCTTAAAATCACAAGAATATACACTGATCCAGACTGGTTTAAATATTATTTGGACACTAGACTAGACACTAAGTCAGACTAGTTTCAACAATATTTGCTTCAAATCACAAGATTAGACACTAATTCAGACTAGATTAGAGAGTATTTGCTTCAAATCAATTGATTAGACACTGATCCAGACTGGTTTGAACAATATTTGGACACTAGACTAGACACTAATTCAGACTAGATTGGACAATATTTGCTTCAAATCACAAGACTAAACAAGATTAGACAATATTTGTTTCAAATCGCAAGGATAGACACGGATCCGGACTGGTGTGAAGAATATTTAAACACTAGACTAGACATTAATGAGTCTTGTCTTCAGATCACAAAACTAGACACTGGCACAGACTAGTTTAAATAATAATAGCTTGAAATCTCGACTAGATTAAACATAGATTCAGACTAGTTGGGATGCTTATTCGCCTCAAATCACAAGACTAGACAGTCATCCAGACTAATAAACTAGACAATAAGTCTGATAAGGACGCAACAAACTGGCGCAGAGCACCACAGAATAGGGAAGAATGGCGTACAAGACTAAGGGAGATCGAGGCTTTCTCTAGGCTGTAGGACAAATGATGATGATAACTCTAATATATATAAAAAGTAAATAATAATACTAACTAATAAGCTAGATAATATTGAGATTGTTCGAAAAACGGCGCGATATGATTTGTAACACTGCGCACGCGTCGAACGGTTTGTCGACCGTTCCAACCGTCGAATAAACTTTTTGGGTTTACTTACCGCCGTTGTTGGGACAGATGGCCACCAGATCGCAGGACTCGTCCCCCGGGTCGCGGCAGCACTCGATGAGGTCGGAACAGGTCGTCTCCGGCGTCACCGGGACGTCCGTCGTCGAACCGTCGCCGAACACTCTCACGATCATCTGCAACAAAGAAACAGCAATCACTTTGCGTAAATGGAACGACGGATTTGTCTTGCTTGTGTAATTAAAACGACAGGTTAGGGTTTCACACGAGAACGAAATTTTTCTCGTGTGCTATTTTTGGGGACTACCACAATCGGCTTCGCGAATGATATTGCACTAGTGGTAACAGCGAGAACAGAACTAGAGCTGATGCAAACAGCAAACCATGCAATAGAACAGATCAGTGCGTGGATGAAATCGAAGAGCCTGAGCTTGGCGCTTGAAAAAACGGTCCATTTCACAGGTTAGGGCTTCCCACGAGAACGATATTTTTCTCGCAAAAGCGAGACGAGAGCGAGACAAGATTTTTTTAAACCTTTTAGGAAACCTATCTAGTCTCGTATGAAGCCCTAGGACTTAAGACGAGAACGATATCTTTCTCGTCTCGTTTCGTCTCGTCAAGTAAAAGCGAGACGAGAGCGAGACGAGATTTTTTAAAACCTTTCAGGAAACCTATCTCGTCTCGTGTGACGCCCTAGGGCTTCAGACGAGAACGATATTTTTCTCGTCTCGTTTCGTCTCGTCTCGTAAAAAGCGAGACGAGAGCGAGACGAGATTTTTTAAAACCTTTTAGGAAACCTATCTCGTCTCGTGTGACGCCCTAGGGCTTCAAAAGAGAACGGTATTTTTTCTCGTCTCGTAAAAGAGAGACGAGAGCGAGACAAGATTTTTTAAAACCTTTATAAAACCTATCTCGTCTCGTATGAAGCCCTAGGACTTAAGACGAGAACGGTATCTTTCTCGTCTCGTTTCGTCTCGTCAAGTAGAAGCGAGACGAGAGCGAGACGAGATTTTTTAAAACCTTTCAGGAAACCTATCTCGTCTCGTGTGACGCCCTAGGGCTTCAGAAGAGAACGATATTTTTCTCGTCTCGTTTCGTCACGTCTCGTAAAAGCGAGACGAGAGCGAGACGAGATTTTTGAAACTTTCGCCCTATCTCGTCTTGTGTGAAGCCCTACGATAGGTTCATAGACAAATTAATAATTATAACGAACGTGTAATTGGAACGACAAATAATAAACTATATCAACATAAAAACTGTAATAATAAACTATATAACAATCTTGTCCATCTAGTCTTGTCTGTTTAGTATCATCTGTGTGGCTGTAAATAAATGAGTGATAAAGTGTTCATGCACGTGGATTATAAACCGGCTCCAAATCCTCACCTAACATGTCAGCCGTCGAGGGGATTACGAAATGTTTTGTTGCAAATGTATTTTTTTTTTTGTGCGAGGGCTTTTCTGTTGTGCGAATATTTTGTTTCGCGCTCGGTAAATTCGCACACACGCATCAGAAAGCGATTTGGAGCGGGGCGTTCGGGACATTCGCAAAAATCGCAAGCGTTAATCGCCCGCGCGAAATTCCTTCATTGTCGCGTGCAAAAATGACCCCCCGTTTTCCGGTTCCGTTTCGATTTATTCAGAGCTAATCGAGTTACAAATTGAACGCGGGCTTTTTTCATTCCATTATCTAATTTGAGTCGCAAATCTATGTAACATTCACTAATCCTATGTACGTATATACTTCAAACAGAATGATATGGACAAGACTAGACAGGCAAGACTAGACCGACAAGACTGGACATACAAGACTAGACAGACAAGACTAGACAGACAAGACTAGACAGACAAGACTAGACAGACAAGACTAGACAGACAAGACTAGACAGACAAGACTGGACAGACAAGACTAGACAGACAAGACTAGACAGACAAGACTAGACAGACAAGACTAGACAGACAAGACTAGACAGACAAGACTAGACAGACAAGACTAGACAGACAAGACTAGAGAGACAAGACTAGACAGACAAGACTAGACAGACAAGACTAGACAGACAAGACTAGACAGACAAGACTAGACAGACAAGACTAGACAGACAAGACAGACAACACTAGACACACAAGACTAGACAGACAAGACTAGACAGACAAGACTAGACAGACAAGACTAGACAGACAAGACTAGACAGACAAGACTAGACAGACAACACTAGACACACAAGACTAGACAGACAAGACTAGACAGACAAGACTAGACAGACAAGACTAGACAGACAAGACTAGACAGACAAGACTAGACAGACTAGACAGACAAGACTAGACAGACAAGACTAGACAGACAAGACTAGACAGACAAGACTAGACAGGCAAGACTGGACAGACAAGACTAGACAGACAAGACTAGACAGACAAGACTAGACAGACAAGACTAGACAGACAAGACTAGACAGACAAGACTAGACAGACAAGACTAGACAGACAAGACTAGACAGACAAGACTAGACAGACAAGACTAGACAGACAAGACTAGACAGACAACACTAGACACACAAGACTAGACAGACAAGACTAGACAGACAAGACTAGACAGACAAGACTAGACAGACAAGACTAGACAGACAAGACTAGACAGACAACACTAGACACACAAGACTAGACAGACAAGACTAGACAGACAAGACTAGACAGACAAGACTAGACAGACAAGACTAGACAGACAAGACTAGACAGACAAGACTAGACAGACAAGACTAGACAGACAAGACTAGACAGACAAGACTAGACAGGCAAGACTGGACAGACAAGACTAGACAGACAAGACTAGACAGACAAGACTAGACAGACAAGACTAGACAGACAAGACTAGACAGACAAGACTAGACAGACAAGACTAGACAGACAAGACTAGACAGACAAGACTAGACAGACAAGACTAGACAGACAAGACTAGACAGACAAGACTAGACAGACAAGACTAGAGAGACAAGACTAGACAGACAAGACTAGACAGACAAGACTAGACAGACAAGACTAGACAGACAAGACTAGACAGACAAGACTAGACAGACAAGACTAGACAGACAACAGTAGACAGACAAGACTAGACAGACAAGACTAGACAGACAAGACTAGACAGACAAGACTAGACAGACAAGACTAGACAGACAAGACTAGACAGACTAGACAGACAAGACTAGACAGACAAGACTAGACAGACAAGACTAGACAGACAAGACTAGACAGACAAGACTAGACAGACAAGACTAGACAGACAAGACTAGACAGACAAGACTAGACAGACAAGACTAGACAGACAAGACTTGACAGACAAGACTAGACAGACAAGACTGACAGACAAGACTAGACAGACAAGACTAGACAGACAAGACTAGACAGACAAGACTAGACAGACAAGACTAGACAGACAAGACTAGACAGACAAGACTAGACAGACAAGGACTAGACAGACAAGACTAGACAGACAAGACTAGACAGACAAGACTAGACAGACAAGACTAGACAGACAAGACTAGACAGACAAGACTAGACAGACAAGACTAGACAGACAAGACTAGACAGACAAGACTAGACAGACAAGACTAGACAGACAAGACTAGACAGACAAGACTAGACAGACAAGACTAGACAGACAAGACTAGACAGACAAGACTAGACAGACAAGACTAGACAGACAAGACTAGACAGACAAGACTAGACAGACAAGACTAGACAGACAAGACTAGACAGACAAGACTAGACAGACAAGACTAGACAGACAAGACTAGACAGACAAGACTAGACAGACAAGACTAGACAGACAAGACTAGACAGACAAGACTAGACAGACAAGACTAGACAGACAAGACTAGACAGACAAGACTAGACAGACAAGACTAGACAGACAAGACTAGACAGACAAGACTAGACAGACAAGACTAGACAGACAAGACTAGACAGACAAGACTAGACAGACAAGACTAGACAGACAAGACTAGACAGACAAGACTAGACAGACAAGACTAGACAGACAAGACTAGACAGACAAGACTAGACAGACAAGACTAGACAGACAAGACTAGACAGACAAGACTAGACAGACAAGACTAGACAGACAAGACTAGACAGACAAGACTAGACAGACAAGACTAGACAGACAAGACTAGACAGACAAGACTAGACAGACAAGACTAGACAGACAAGACTAGACAGACAAGACTAGACAGACAAGACTAGACAGACAAGACTAGACAGACAAGACTAGACAGACAAGACTAGACAGACAAGACTAGACAGACAAGACTAGACAGACAAGACTAGACAGACAAGACTAGACAGACAAGACTAGACAGACAAGACTAGACAGACAAGACTAGACAGACAAGACTAGACAGACAAGACTAGACAGACAAGACTAGACAGACAAGACTAGACAGACAAGACTAGACAGACAAGACTAGACAGACAAGACTAGACAGACAAGACTAGACAGACAAGACTAGACAGACAAGACTAGACAGACAAGACTAGACAGACAAGACTAGACAGACAAGACTAGACAGACAAGACTAGACAGACAAGACTAGACAGACAAGACTAGACAGACAAGACTAGACAGACAAGACTAGACAGACAAGACTAGACAGACAAGACTAGACAGACAAGACTAGACAGACAAGACTAGACAGACAAGACTAGACAGACAAGACTAGACAGACAAGACTAGACAGACAAGACTAGACAGACAAGACTAGACAGACAAGACTAGACAGACAAGACTAGACAGACAAGACTAGACAGACAAGACTAGACAGACAAGACTAGACAGACAAGACTAGACAGACAAGACTAGACAGACAAGACTAGACAGACAAGACTAGACAGACAAGACTAGACAGACAAGACTAGACAGACAAGACTAGACAGACAAGACTAGACAGACAAGACTAGACAGACAAGACTAGACAGACAAGACTAGACAGACAAGACTAGACAGACAAGACTAGACAGACAAGACTAGACAGACAAGACTAGACAGACAAGACTAGACAGACAAGACTAGACAGACAAGACTAGACAGACAAGACTAGACAGACAAGACTAGACAGACAAGACTAGACAGACAAGACTAGACAGACAAGACTAGACAGACAAGACTAGACAGACAAGACTAGACAGACAAGACTAGACAGACAAGACTAGACAGACAAGACTAGACAGACAAGACTAGACAGACAAGACTAGACAGACAAGACTAGACAGACAAGACTAGACAGACAAGACTAGACAGACAAGACTAGACAGACAAGACTAGACAGACAAGACTAGACAGACAAGACTAGACAGACAAGACTAGACAGACAAGACTAGACAGACAAGACTAGACAGACAAGACTAGACAGACAAGACTAGACAGACAAGACTAGACAGACAAGACTAGACAGACAAGACTAGACAGACAAGACTAGACAGACAAGACTAGACAGACAAGACTAGACAGACAAGACTAGACAGACAAGACTAGACAGACAAGACTAGACAGACAAGACTAGACAGACAAGACTAGACAGACAAGACTAGACAGACAAGACTAGACAGACAAGACTAGACAGACAAGACTAGACAGACAAGACTAGACAGACAAGACTAGACAGACAAGACTAGACAGACAAGACTAGACAGACAAGACTAGACAGACAAGACTAGACAGACAAGACTAGACAGACAAGACTAGACAGACAAGACTAGACAGACAAGACTAGACAGACAAGACTAGACAGACAAGACTAGACAGACAAGACTAGACAGACAAGACTAGACAGACAAGACTAGACAGACAAGACTAGACAGACAAGACTAGACAGACAAGACTAGACAGACAAGACTAGACAGACAAGACTAGACAGACAAGACTAGACAGACAAGACTAGACAGACAAGACTAGACAGACAAGACTAGACAGACAAGACTAGACAGACAAGACTAGACAGACAAGACTAGACAGACAAGACTAGACAGACAAGACTAGACAGACTAGACGGACAAGACTAGACAGACAAGACTAGACAGACAAGGCTAGACAGACAAGACTAGACAGACAAGACTAGACAGACAAGACTAGACAGACAAGACTAGACAGACAAGACTAGACAGACAAGACTAGACAGACAAGACTAGACAGACAAGAGTTGACTGTTGTTGTCGAGTTGTAATTCATGCCCTAGTCTATGTAGGAAACTAATGTTGATTTTGAACTGAAGAGATCAAAGCGCGACCAACTGGGCGAGTATTTGCATGTCGCAGATCGAACCCCTGCCGGCTCAAAGGAGGAGAAGAAATTTAAAATTCTCCCCAATTCGGCGTGTGATCCTTGACGCGCGGCTCGCATTCAGCGGAGTCCTCCCCGTCCCGGAATTCAATTACCAGGACGCTGAGCCCCGAACCCGGCGTACGCGGCCAAAGGGAACGAAACTTCCCCCTAGTCGAACGCAAACACTCACTCTGTCTAGTTTAGATGTAGTCCGGATAGCGAGGGCGCTAATGAATTCCGGGCCGGAGCGTATCCGGCGTCGTTAACGTAATCGCGGGGACAATGGCTTCCTAGAGGATGCCTCTAGGAAAGATCACACCGATTTGTTCATCTTAGTTTTTTTTCTTTTACCGAGAACTTCAACGATTGAATTAGCCAAAGATTAGAAGGTTTTAATAGTATTAACAGGCGATTAGGTTGAGTTAAGGCCGATTCTCATATACGCGAAACTCAGCTACGCGACATCACGCGACATCTCCTGTCAAATAATGATTACATTGTTTTAAATGGGCACGTTCTCACTATGCCTACGCGACGTGCCCATTAAAACTCGACTCTCATATACGCGACACTCAGCTACGCGACGTCACGCGACATCGCCTGTCAAATAATGATTGCATTGTTTTAAATGGGCACGTTTTCACTATGGCTACGCGACGTGCCCATTAGAAACCAACTCTCATATACGCGACACTCAACTACGCGACGTCACGCGACATCGCCTGTCAAATAATAATTACATTGTTATAAATAGACACGTCCTCATTATGGCTACGCGACGTGCCCATTAAAGGCCGACACTCATATACGCGACACTCAGCTACGCGACGTCACGCGACATCGCCTGTCAAATAATGATTACATTGTTTTAAATGGGCACGTTCTCACTATGGCTACGCGACAGCTACGCGACGTGCCCATTAAAGGCCGACTATCATATACGAGACACTCAGCTACGCGACGTCGTACGACATCGCCTGTCAAATAATGATTACATTGTTTTAAATGGGCACGTTCTCACTATGGCTACGCGACGTGCCCATTTAAAACAATGTAATCATTATTTGACAGGCGATGTCGCTTGACGTCGCGTAGCTGAGTGTCGCGTATATGAGTGTCGGCCTTTAATGGGCACGTCGCGTAGCCATAATGAGGACGTGCCTATTTATAACAATGTAATTATTATTTGACAGGCGATGTCGCGTGACGTCGCGTAGTTGAGTGTCGCGTATATGAGAGTTGGTTTCTAATGGGCACGTCGCGTAGCCATAGTGAAAACGTGCCCATTTAAAACAATGCAATCATTATTTGACAGGCGATGTCGCGTGACGTCGCGTAGCTAAGTGTCGCGTATATGAGAGTCGAGTTTTAATGGGCACGTCGCGTAGGCATAGTGAGAACGTGCCCATTTAAAACAATGTAATCATTATTTGACAGGTGATGTCGCACGACGTCGCGTAGCTGAGTGTCGCGCATATGGGAATCGATATCGAATCTAATAATCTAATAATAATCGAAATTATCCTTAATAATCGAGTCAATTAAATGCGCTGTTGAATTATTGGCTAATTTAAGTTGGGAGGGTCATTGTTCAAGGGCTAGCGGGGCGGAGGGCCTAATACCTGAATAAGAAGCGAGTCGAGGTCTGCCTAGATTTGTGCAAATAATTTTCGCAAACATTTCACAAAGCGGCCGTAAATCCGTCCGGACGCGAAATTGCCAATAAATCTGGATCATTGCTAAAGGTAGTTAGTTGAGTCTAGATTTTGTGGAACTAATAATATGTAGAAACCTCGCCGAGTTTAATAATTCGATTGAGAGAGTCGCTTTGGAGATTTCGTCTATTAATTACTAATCATATAATACTAATAATATAAAATATAATATTAATAATATAATACTAATAATAGTAATTAATTAATCTTGATAAACACCGTTTCTATCATCTATCACCGAGCTAACAAGGGGGCCCTGTCAACTCGTCATCACCGATTTGGCCCAAATTTACAGTATATGTAGGGCTTGACTATAAATGAAAGTAACGCAAGCGGGAGGGCCAGATGGCCATTTTTAAGCCGACCGGTAAGTTACCGACAATTCAGTTACCGACAATGTTAGCATAAATTTCAATCGCCGGTCAGCGCAGCGGTAAGAGCTCGAGTTCATAGTACGAGGATCTATGGTTCGATTCCCCGTGGGGACGCTTTTTTTAATTTACAATTTTTAAAATGACTTTCTTTTATTATTATTATTATTTTGAATAAAATTCTGGTCGGGACTGCTGTGAGCTCCGACTCTTCGCAGCAGCCGCGCCAGTGTCCATTTCTACAACTGCTCCTCCCCACCGGTCGGTGAACAGCTGTAGGTTCCAGAATCGTGTGCCCTCAGCATACGAAGGGACCCCAAGAGGACAGCTTTCTGCATCCGACCTGCCAAAACTCCAGCGGAGTTTCTGCATGCCGGAATGACCTTCAACTCCGAAAGCAGCGATGAACGGATTCCCCCCAGAACACCGATGATTAGGACGACCAGCATGACATCATGGCCAGGGTAAAGCGTGCGGAGCTCGAAAAGGAGGTCTTGGTATTTGGTCCGTTTTTCCTCCTCTTTCAGGACTATGTTCTGTTCCGCTGGAGCAGAAAACTCGATGACGAACATAGTCCTGGTCTGTTTATCGAGGAGGACAATGTCAGGCTTGTGGGCACGAATGAGCCTGACAGCCGGGAATGGATAGTTCCAAAAAAAATGGCATTTCTCGTTCCCGACAACGGACGACAACGGATTTCTTCCGGCTAGTAAGGCGGCACAGGCTTCTGGTCTATCTCATACGAGTGCCTAAGATGGTAATAGAGCACTCGCAGTGCCGCGTTATGTCAATGGATGTACGCTTTTGTCGGACAAGCCGACAACAAGTGCATCAGTGTCTCCGGCGCCTTGCGACATGCCCTGCAGATGGTATCAGGGACCTGTACACCCATCACGCGGCTACGATAGACCAAGGTGTTGATAACGCCATCTTGACTGGCCGTAATGAATCCCTCGGTCTCCGCTGTTAGCCCGGCTGACCTTAGGTAACCGAAGGTCAGCCTTGTCGACAGACCTCTTGCGTCTATGTGCCTATAAAAGACACTGTGCATCGGTCTGCCGACATGCCGCCCGAACAGCATGTTCTGTTCGGCGGTCCTAATTTGGGCTCTTAGACGATTCGTCTGCAACTCGGTAATCAACTCGGGGTTGCCACCTCGTCCGCCTCCTCGTCTAATTTCGAATTGGAGACCAAGTTCTTCAGCGGCCCTGCTTGCCGCCTTGAAAATAAACGCCCCCGCTCCCATATGTTTGTGATCCCTGACGAGAGATAGGATCGGGTCCGAGCTCCTTAAGATCTTAAAAGCTAAACCTAGAACCACTCTGCCATGCATACACTCCGTGATGACGTGAGAGGTACATCCGGGGAACGGACGATCTCGGATGCACTCCTCGGTGTATGTGCATCGTTTTACGGGTATCCCTGTCGAGTTGACGCAACTCATCAACTGTCCACTTCACTACTCCGAAGGAGTAGAGCAGGACTGGAACGGCAAGCATATTAGGTTAGGTTAGGTGGCAGACACCTTATTCTGTCCGGATAATTCGGAAGACCAAATCTTCCGGACAAGGTGTCTGTGTATTTTCCGCGGAGAGCCTCTTTCACCCGAGGGGGCATCATGAGCATAGTGCTGCTCAATCCCCAGGTATCTATAGGTCTCTCCAGCATCTAGATGTTTCAAGCTGCTTCCATCGGTGAGCTGCATATCGTCAGGGAGCTCCGGTGATCGTCCTCTCCTAAGGTGCATCACTGCGCACTTATCCAACCCTAGCTCCATGCCAACGTCCCGTGTGTACTCCTGGACCACTTCGAGAGCCAGGCGGAGGTGTCTCTCCCCGGAGGCGTAGATCTTGAGATCATCCATGTAAAACAAGTGGGTGATCTCAAAGGGTACGTCTCAAAGCAATGGAGAGCGGCAGCAGTGAGATGCAAAACAAGAGGGCGCTTAAGGAATCTCCTTGAAACACACCCCTCCTGAACGTTACCAACTCCATGGTGACCCGCTTTGTACCAGATGTTATGGTAAAGCGGGTCTTCCAGAGTGGCAACAGGTGTTCAATGCATCTCTCTAGCGGAGCTGGTACCGCAAGGCATCCGAGCAAGTGTAACAAAAGTGCATGTGATATTGTGCCTTGCGATAATCAATCCAGACCATGGAGAGATTGCGTTTGTAATGCCGGGAGTCCTGAGTGACAGCATGATCTATCACCAAGTTCTCTCGGCATCCCTCCACGTCGGACTTTGTCCCACGCTGCTCGCTTACATGGTGCAACACCGGAACGACCACTCTCAACAGCCTAACATATAAGACACGTGTGAATATCTTGTAGCAGGTGTTGAGACAAGTAATCGGCCGGTAGTTGCGCGGGTCGGTCAAGTCTCCCTTTTTGGGGAGCAACACAGTGCGCCCTTCGACAACCCAGCTCGGAATACGCTCCCCGGTTAGCCAAGAGTTATGAACTCTGGCCAGACGGCGATGGGTGGACGGAAATTTCTTCCACCACCAGTTGTTAATGCCGTCTGGGCCCGGAGCAGCGTAGTTCTTGGCCCCGACAAGTGCTTGTCGAACCTCATCCTCGCTGACTGTCTCGCACACTTCGACCTGGTTTTGATGCCTTCTACAAAAGGCGTCGAAGTGCACTAGCGCTGAAGTGTCTAGATGTAGCGGAGGGGACTTGTCGTAGACTCCCCTCCAGAAGTTTTCAACCTCCTCCACAGTCGGCGGATTGCCAACAGTGGGTTTTGCAGTCCCGAAAAGTCGAGACGGATTGTCACGAAACAAGGAATTCTCTCTGAGTCGCTTAATCCGCCTCGCGAGACTTCTCCTCACCACCTGCAATGCTCGAATCCTATCCACACAGTGCTGCTTGATGGTCTGCAGCATGGTGCGATTTAGTGTGTGATGGTGGCGGCGTAGAGTGGCTGCCACACGCCTGATCTTGGGCGTAAACGCCCTGCCGCTCAAAATAAAATCCATCACACACTGGTTCCGAGATGCGTGCCTTCTCGCCGACTGAACTTTCGGTTTGCGCCGTTCGGTTTTCTCGACCAAGTCGGACGATCTCTCACATAGCGTTTCCGGGACGAGTCGCCTTGCAGCGCTATATACGGCCTCGTTGATTTGCCAGAGGTCTCCATCTTCTGGAAGTTCATCGTCAACCAACGCATCCATATCCGCTAAGTCATGTGCTTTAAGAGGGATTTTGGTATTAATACGATCCCTCCTTGTCCTCAGATTAACCTCGGTGTTCTGAAGCAAGCTAGCCCTACCAGACCGATTACGCCGCACCAGCGGTGGCGTTGGCGCTGGTTGTTCTTCGGCTAGATTTGCTACCTGCTGGAGATCCGCTCTAATGTAGCCAACCCTACGCAGGTAAGATACCTGATCTCTCAGATGTTGTTGAGAGAAGGCGCGGTGTTCAGGATGCATAATGCACCAGAGTCCATGCAAACGCGCCATGTATCCCCTGCGGGTCGGCTCGCTGCGATTGTAGCATGCGAGAAGGTCGTCCCTAAGTTCGTTCGTCCACCTAAAGCGTCCATTAACATGGCCAAAGTCATTACCGTCGGGACCATCCGGTATGGCCCCTCCCACCTGTCCCTGTTCCTCATCCGATAAGGAACTGTTGTGGGGGGCCTGTCTTCTATTTGTAGGGACAAATAGATTAAACTCTGCTGGGTCGTCAACCCAACAGAGTGCGGCACTGCTATTAAGGGGGTTAGCAGGACGACTTAAACCCCATGTTTTTTTTCGAGGTTGTCTCCTCTACGCTCGAGGATGTGGTGGCGCTGCTCACCAATAGAATTAATTAATCCTACCCTGCATTATTAGACACGTTATTATTATGGCTATTATTATTAGTATTATTATTATTGTTTAACTTTTTAATTATAATTATTAATTTGTCTATTTAATTATTTTATTAGTAAAAAAAGCGTCCCCACGGGGAATCGAACCAGCGATCCTAGTACTATGAACCCGAGCTAACATAGCGGGCTTATGAGTTGTCGGTAACTTATCGGTCGGCGTAAAAATGGCCATCTGGCCCTCCCGCTTGCGTCACCTTCATTTATAGTCAAGCCCTACATATACTGTAAATTTGGGCCAAATCGGTGATGACGAGTCGACAGATGCCCCCTTGTAAGTAGCTTAGATTCGTGTTTTAAGTTTCGCTGTATTTAGACTAGTCTAGTCGGAATTAGTATTTGAAATCTGATTAGTACATCAACACAACTCACAAATTCAGCCGGATAGTTTCTAGTTTGTAACTAGTTGCTCTGACTAGTTATAAACTTGAAACTTGCTTCAATTATAGCTAAAACTATCTAGTTTCGAGTAGTATTGAAACTTTATCTAGTTTCCTCTCGGTTAAGTGAGAATTGGTCTAAGAAAATTTATGTTAACGTAATGTATAACTGCTTGTTTGATGATTTGTAACTTTCAACTTTTAGTTACAAACCTAAAATTTGCCACATTTATAGCTAAAAGCTTCTAGTTCACTCGCATTAAAGCTTCAGTTAGTTTTGTTTTAGCTTAGTCAGAATTAGAAAAATTTAAAAAAAAATTAATTAGCTACATGCCAGTACACCACATGTGTAGCTACTTGGTTCTTAATTTGTAACTAATTTATCTGACTAGATACGAACACGAAATTTTCTATATTTACAGCTGAAAGCTTTTAATTAAAACTACTTAGCTAGTTCCATTCTAATTTAGAAAATTGATGTTAGCTACATGCCATCATAATGTGTAGATTCTTAATTTATAACTAATTAATCTGACTAGTTACAAATTTCAAAAACATTTTAATTATAGCTGAAACTAACTAGTTTCGATTAATATTAAGGTTTTAGTTAAATTCCTTGTGGTTTACTCGGCATTAATCTTAAAAAATTGTTGACTACAAGAATCGCTATTTGTAGTTTGCGTTTTTGCGTCCTTTACAACTACAGTATAATCTCGATAATCCGACTGTTCGCGACAACTTTAGTAAATCTGTATTTTTAATTTAACATTTGAATCGATTTCGGCACCGATCAACTGAAGGGGCAAGTTGTATCGACCTGGGCCGAAATCGCGCGATTTATCAATTTCCTTCGCGAATTTATATTAGTCGAGTAGTATGCTTCGAGTGTGAGAAGCGAGTGGAACGGAGTCGAGGCGCGAAGCCAAATTAGACCGACACGTGCACGCAATTAAAAGCGCAAGTTAACCAGGGGTGTAATCACGAGCCCAAAGGGCTGAAACGGCATCCAACGTCTGGAAGACACCAATTTTAAGGGATCCCTCCACCTATTATCCCCATTTCCTCTCTTAAGAAAGGCGCCGGGAGGACGATCCACACGTGGCGGAGACGCGAGCAGCCCTAACAGGTAAGCCCAGCCCTGTTTCAAACTGGAAAATTTGATTTTCGTGAGACACGGTCCAAACACCGACACATATGAGAACAGACAACCGCCGGATTATAAAAAGAGTGGTGGGATTAGGCCGGATTACTGAACGATTAGCCAACGGCCGAATTACTGAGATTATACTGTACAGTATAATCTCGATAATCCAACACATATGGGACCAGAGAACCGCCGATTATAAGAAAGAGTGGTGGGATTAGCCCCGGTTTACTGAACGAGTCGTCCGATTAACCAACGGCCGAATTACCGAGATTATACTGTACAGTATTATCTCGATAATCCGACACACATGGGACCAGAGAACCGCCGGATTATAAGAAAGAGTGGTGGGATTAGGCCGGATTTCTGAACGTGTCGTCCGATTAACCAACGGCTGAATTACCGAGATTATACTGTACGGTATAATCTCGATAATCCGACACATATGGGACCAGAGAACCGCCGGATTATAAGAAAGAGTGGTGGGATTAGCCCCGGTTTACTGAACGAGTCGTCCGATTAACCAACGGCCGAATTACCGAGATTATACTGTACAGTGTTATCTCGATAATCCGACACATATGGGAGCAGCGAACCGCCGGATTATAAGAAAGATTGGTGGGAGGGAAGTGCGCGAGTGGTCTGCAGACCGCCGGATTACTGGACGTTTCGTCCGATTAACCAACAGCCAAATTACCGAGATTATATTGTACTTATAACCTTGAAATTCTCACTATACGCACTTAAAACTATCTCGATTAAACTGACGTTAAGCTTTCTACAAAATTCTTTTTAGGAAATTTAGTAGATTAACTGTTCTTAGATTTGCTGTTCAGTCTAGTCTAGTCGAGCAAGTGATTATTAAGCAATCAAAGCCTTGTCCGAAGACGGTTTTCGACTCGAACAGCCGGTCGTTAGCTCTCTCTAAACAAGAAGTTACCCCGTCTAATTAACAAACTTTAGACTCGCCGTCTTGTATACAGATCTAATTGGCCGCCCTTCGGGCATCAACCTTCCATAAATTTGTCCCTACACAACCATTACAACTCGTTCGAACAGTAAAAACAAACACTAAAGTAACACTTATTTTCCACACTTATTTTCAAACAGACTTTGGTCTAAAAGTCTCTGTTTATTTAATCTAATCTCGTTGGTGTAATCTAATAGTATATCACGTAAGACTTATTTTCCACGCTTATTTACAAATAGACTGTTATGATTGCGATGCTGCCACCAATGTTATGGTAGGTGAACCACCGATGTTACCAATGTTATGGTTGCAATGCTGCCACCATTTGTTCCTTGTATTCTGGGAGATTGGGCAGCAGCTCGCGGCCTTGAGCTGTGGACGATCTTCCAGCGAAGGGAGTGAGTTGGTTTTGAGCTTCCAACTCACCAGTTGAGTTTCCGGGTTGGTGTCTCTGGGTTGCAATGGGCACGGAGTCAAGATAGAAGTCGTTTGTTTAACTTCACGGGGTATATACTGATTACGGACTGTCTCTTCATGACTGACCCTTCTTAACTGACTCTTCTTGACTTCCTTCTTCTTGACTGATTTGGTGTGGAGGGCTTTCTGGTATTTATACTAGGAAGTCGCGTAATTCCGCGAGCACGTAATTGCCTTACAATTCGAGTTATGTAGTATACTCTATCTACGACCACACTAATTTGTTTCTGTTTAATAAGAAAAATATGTTTAAAGTAACTAATTTATTTCTTATTAGGAACATTATTTAACATTATAATAAACAAACAGTTGTATTTTCATATATAACTGTTACTCGACATTATTTAACGTGATAGAAATGAAAAGAAATAAATTCTTAATGGTTACATATCCTTTTATTTAGTAATTATTTGGGTTGAACTGGAATAAGAGTGCTCATAGATATAGGCAACCCAATGTACGCAATGTCAATTTCCATTAGTTTGAATTGAGGCACGGGAGGCGCTGAACGTATGAGCTCGTAGTAGCAGCTCTCAACCAATCAACGAATCGTAAACCAAACGCACGTGTGTGTTAGCAATCATAACATCTTTAATCGCGAACTGTTACACACGTGTGTGTTATGATGTATATACGTAGTCCACGAACTGTACAATAATGAGCATTTACAATAGCGGTCGTAGATAAACTTGTTAATTTAGTCTAATCTTAAAACTTAAACTTAAAACAAACATCTAAACGGAACACAGCCTGAATATATAAATATATTCAGCCTTTCCGGAGCTCTATAACAATTATTGAGTCTTACCTACCAAAGTCTGGACTACCAAACAAATCTCAATGAAATTTGTAAGTTATTTTATAGCTTTCAGTGGCTTTCAGTGGCACTCAACAAAAACTGTTATAGAGCTCCGGAAAGGCTGAATATATTTATATATTCAGACTGTGTTCCGTTTGTTTTAACCCTTAACCACCTGCCATACGTCTCAGGTGAGAAAATTACTGCTACTTTGGGTCTGAGAGACGTATGTCAGGTGGTTAGGTGTTAAGTTTGTATGAATATCTATAAGATGGGAAGGTTCCACCAATCTCTATTTTATTAGTCGGTTTAGTTTAGTTCAATCTGTTTAGTGCCAATCAGCCTGGTCTGCACTATGAAGCTTTAGTGAATTACTCTAAGCGTGCGGGCCGCGCGTCTATTCATCACGTTGCAACTTGTCGCATCGGTTGATTGATTATTTCCCCCGGGAATTCCACCCGCAGTAAAAACAAAACGTAATCGTGATTTATTACCGCAAAAAAAACATTCACTTATTACCCGAAAATACAACAAAAAACATAAATAAATCATGATACAGGATGGATTACTTTATTGCTGCAATCAACTGGTCTATCTAGTTTAGCTTCCCTAGCCTTGTCTGTCTAGTATTGTCTGTCTAGTCTTGTCTGTCTAGTCTTGTCTGTCTAGTCTTGTCTGTCTAGTCTTGTCTGTCTAGTCTTGTCTGTCTAGTCTTGTCTGTCTAGTCTTGTCTGTCTAGTCTTGTCTGTCTAGTCTTGTCTGTCTACTCTTGTCTGTCTAGTCTTGTCTGTCTAGTCTTGTCTGTCTAGTCTTGTCTGTCTACTCTTGTCTGTCTAGTCTTGTCTGTCTAGTCTTGTCTGTCTAGTCTTGTCTGTCTAGTCTTGTCTGTCTAGTCTTGTCTGTCTAGTCTTGTCTGTCTAGTCTTGTCTGTCTAGTCTTGTCTGTCTAGTCTTGTCTGTCTAGTCTTGTCTGTCTAGTCTTGTCTGTCTAGTCTTGTCTGTCTAGTCTTGTCTGTCTAGTCTTGTCTGTCTAGTCTTGTCTGTCTAGTCTTGTCTGTCTAGTCTTGTCTGTCTAGTCTTGTCTGTCTAGTCTTGTCTGTCTAGTCTTGTCTGTCTAGCCTTGTCTGTCTAGTCTTGTCTGTCTAGTCTTGTCTGTCTAGTCTTGTCTGTCTAGTCTTGTCTGTCTAGTCTTGTCTGTCTAGTCTTGTCTGTCTAGTCTTGTCTGTCTAGTCTTGTCTGTCTAGTCTTGTCTGTCTAGTCTTGTCTGTCTAGTCTTGTCTGTCTAGTCTTGTCTGTCTAGTCTTGTCTGTCTAGTCTTGTCTGTCTAGTCTTGTCTGTCTAGTCTTGTCTGTCTAGTCTTGTCTGTCTAGTCTTGTCTGTCTAGTCTTGTCTGTCTAGTCTTGTCTGTCTAGTCTTGTCTGTCTAGTCTTGTCTGTCTAGTCTTGTCTGTCTAGTCTTGTCTGTCTAGTCTTGTCTGTCTAGTCTTGTCTGTCTAGTCTTGTCTGTCTAGTCTTGTCTGTCTAGTCTTGTCTGTCTAGTCTTGTCTGTCTAGTCTTGTCTGTCTAGTCTTGTCTGTCTAGTCTTGTCTGTCTAGTCTTGTGTGCCTAGTCTTGTCTGTCTAGTCTTGTCTGTCTAGTCTTGTCTGTCTAGTCTTGTCTGTCTAGTCTTGTCTGTCTAGTCTTGTCTGTCTAGTCTTGTCTGTCTAGTCTTGTCTGTCTAGTCTTGTCTGTCTAGTCTTGTCTGTCTAGTCTTGTCTGTCTAGTCTTGTCTGTCTAGTCTTGTCTGTCTAGTCTTGTCTGTCTAGTCTTGTCTGTCTAGTCTTGTCTGTCTAGTCTTGTCTGTCTAGTCTTGTCTGTCTAGTCTTGTCTGTCTAGTCTTATCTGTCTAGTCTTGTCTGTCTAGTCTTGTCTGCCTAGTCTTGTCTGTCTAGTCTTGTCTGCCTAGTCTTGTCTGCCTAGTCTTGTCTGTCTAGTCTTGTCTGTCTAGTCTTGTATGTCTAGTCTTGTCCGTCTAGTCTTGTCCGTCTAGTCTTGTCCGTCTAGTCTTGTCCGCCTAGTCTTGTCCGTCTAGTCTTGTCCGTCTAGTCTTGTCTGTCTAATCTTGTCTGTCTAGTCTTGTCTGTCTAGTCTTGTCTGTCTAGTCTTGACTGTCTAGTCTTGTCCGTCTAGTCTTGCCCGTCTAGTCTTGTCCGTCTAGTCTTGACCGTCTAGTCTTGTCTGTCAAGTCTTGTCCGTCTAGTCTTGTCCGTCTAGTCTTGTCCGTTTAGTCTTGTCCGTCTAGTCTTGTCCGTCTAGTCTTGTCCGTCTAGTATTGTCCGTCTAGTGTTGTCCGTCTAGTCTTGTCCGTCTAGTCTTGTCCGTCTAGTCTTGTCCGTCTAGTCTTGTCCGTCTATTGTTGTCCGTCTAGTCTTGTCCGTCTAGTCTTGTCCGTCTAGTCTTTTCTGTCTAGTCTAGTCTATCTAGTCCTGTCTGTCTAGTCTTGTCTGTCTAGCCATGTCTGTCTAATCTTGTCTGTCTAGTCTGTTTCGTCTTGTCTCTCGTCTAGTCTTGTTTGTCGAGTTGTTTTTATTGGTTAGTAGATGTAGAAAGTTTGTAACGAAATAGGTGTAGTGTGAATATCGGAGTGTCGAGTTGAGGTTCGACGAGGCGAGCAGTCACATAGCCTGTGAGTAGACACGCAAGGCTAGGCAGGCAAGCGGTTAGATGTGTGAGAGCGTGCGTTGTCGCGTTGCGGAATCAGAGAGCGCGCGAATCGTCGCGAATTGTCGGACAAAGGGGAAGAGATTTGAAACCGGAAGTAGCTGCGACTTCGAGCTTTCCGAAAGCTGCACTGAGAAACTAGATATGTCTGACAATGGCAGAGGGATAAACTTACTGTGGCGGTGTTAGATAGTCTCGACCAGGCATGGGCAATCTGCGTCCGCAAATAGCGCCCAAGCCTTCTCTCCGTTAAGGGGCTTACAGACGATCAACATCGTTGACCAACTTGGTTGGTCAAATGCAGTGTTGAACGTCTGTAGGGAGGTTGGATGGTTGAGGCTCCATCCAACCAGCCTACAGACGTTCAATAAACGCTTCAACACTGCATTTGACCAACCATGTTGGTCAACCATGTTGATCGCCTGTAAGCCCCTTAACGGAGGGAAGGCTTGGGCGCTATTTGCGGCCGCAGATTGCACATGCCTGGTCAAGACTATCTAAAACCGCCCCTTTATGAAAATTGCTCTGCTGCCCCAAATTTTATTAAACTCTACCAATATACCTGCCCTACGCTATGGAGTCCCTTCACTCGAAGGAATAATTGTAATTTAGCTCTAGGTACCCTTTGTCCAAAAAATGTATTTCTAGACCAGGGGACCAGCAACCCCTCTATCTACAATCTACAACCCGCGGCTCTGTTATCCAAGTTGTGTGGCTCTTCATCCTGTCCATTTTAAGTTTATGTAAAAGTAATTGTTCTTGCCATCTCTATTCGGGACCTTATATCTTGTGTTTGATTGTTATTTTCATTTATTATGGTTCCCAGGCATTTGTATGGTATTTCCCAGGTGTTTCAACGTCAAAAAGCGCCCGAAAAAAATGGCGGAAATTGACGTATGCGCAAAAAAACTATGAAAAGGTCCTAATAGATAGAACGTTATTAAATATGATAACATTTGTGAATAGAAATAATCTACCGTGCTTATCAATGTTATCATCTATTCTTTACACCATTGACATACAATGACGTCTCTGAGACGTCAGGTAACATAACGTTTTTTTGTGACAAGATCACATGTATGTGGACACGTCAACGCGCATTTTATTCGTATGTCAAGGGATTAAGATTTCTTAATTTTATTTAATGAAAATGGCTCTGTATTGAAAACCAGTTGCCGAGCCCTGGTCTAGACTATTTTGCAAATAACAGTTTTTGGAAAATTAAGTCTCATTATCAAAAAGACTGTTTAGTATTGCCTGTCGGCATGCAAGATTCAGCGAAGACAGAGGGATAAGTAGTTACAGCGGCGGTTTTAGACATTCTAGACTAGTTTGCAAATTACAGACGTCGGGTTTCAATCAGACACGAATCCGATTTTCTGTGCGAGACGGGCTGTCGAGCGATAAAAGTGAACTGAGATCCGATAATCGGTTTTACAGTTACTCTTCGCGTTTTGCAACGAACCGATGTAGTGTAAATGACAGCAAAAACCGGTGAAATAGAAAGAAAAAAAACTTGTCCAAACTGTGAATACGAAGACGTGCCGGAATCTAATCGTAAAATATTCAAACACAAAAAACTTGATTTAGTGGATGGACAAGGCTAAATAGATAGGATTAGACAGACAGGACTGGACAGACAAGACTAGACAGACAAGACTAGACAGACAAGACTAGACAGACAAGACTAGACAGACAAGACTAGACAGACAAGACTAGACAGACAAGACTAGATAGACAAGACAAGATAGACAAGACTAGACAAACAAGACAAGATAGATAAGACTAGAATATTAAGGTGTGATATATTAAGGATTAATTAAGTGGACTAGATAGTTTTATGTTGTTACTTACCGGTGGGATAAACGGAGGCATTTGAATGTCATTCTCGTGGTGGATTGGAGCTAGTATCGCGTAGTCCAAGGCCATAACAATAAGTCATCTGCAAATTAAAACAAAATGTGTGAATTGTGCGCATATTTATGTAGTTACACTAGATCAGACAGAGAAAAATAGAGAGACAAAATTAGACAGACAGGGCTAGTAGATAGACCAGAATAGATGAAGAAGACACATTTATATAGACTGCACTAGACAGACAAGGTTAAACAGACAATTCCTCTTGTCTTGTCTGTTTAGTCTTGTATGTCTAGTCTTATCTGTCTAGTCTTGTCTGTCTAGTCTTGTCTGTCTAGTCTTGTTTGTCTAGTCTTGTCTGTCTAGTCTTGTCTGTCTAGTCTTGTCTGTCTAGTCTTGTCTGTCTAGTCTTGTCTGTCTAGTCTTGTCTGTCTAGTCTTGTCTGTCTAGTCTTGTCTATCTTGTCTTGTCTATCTAGTCTTGTCTATCTAGTCTTGTCTATCTAGTCTTGTTTGTTTAGTAGCAGTATAAATAAATATCTTTGTTTATGTTGCCGCCTTTTGTGATGTAGTATGGAGTGTAGGTTTTGAATGTGTCTTTGAATGTGTCTTATGAAAACGTGTCAAGACTGGAACAATCCTCGCGTTTATATGGTCAACGAGTGGGCCAAACAATTTATACAGACAGAGAACGCGTTAATTGTTCCCGGAATTTGGCTAAATCTAATAATCCATTCGCCCACTACAACTAGTATTGATCTAAGAGAGAATGGATTAATACAGATCACTGGATTAGATTTAGTATATCCGTCGTTATTATTAAAGTCCGTCTATCTATCGTCTTCTTGTGGTTCTACTGTCCTAGTGGACTTTAGCCTGATGTCTAGATCGCTTTTGGTTGATGTCTAGATCACTAGATTGATGTCTAGATCATTTGCTTGCTGTCTACATCATCATTTACTTATCATTTACTTGATGACACAGGTAGTGAAAATGTTTCAAAAAAAAAAAAAACACACACACAGAGGTAGAGGAAGCCCTTCGGGTTTCGTGCGCCCGGGATTTGAACCTGTGGCTTATACCTTAGCAATCCGACACTTTGACTACTAGGCCAACACCGCCTCTCGTCTGCGTACCACGAATGGATTAGACGAGGACCGAATTCGATTTAGTTTGTCTGTGGTTCAGTTTAGATCCTTTGGATTGGTTTCTGTCTATCAGAGACTAGGACGAGCGAGTTAGAATTCCACTGCAGTCTGACACCTTGACTACTAGGCCACCACCGCCTCTCGTCTGCTTACCACGAATGGATTTGACGAGGACCGAATTAGATTTAGTTTAATAATAAAAAGACGAAATTACTATGTTTTTTACCACAAAAACTTAGTAGTTTTTGTATGGTAGTAAGTAATAAAAGTAAACATAGTAATTTCATCTTTTTATTTTTAATATGGATTACCACATAGTAAAGGTCTCGACCATCTTTTATATTAGATTTAGTTTGTCTGTGGTTCAGTTTAGATCCATTGCATTGCTTTCTGTCTATCAGAGATTAGGACGAGCGAGTTAGAATTCCACTGCAGTCCGACACTTTGACTACTAGGCCACCGCCGCCTCTTGTCTACCTACCACGAATGAATTAGACGAGGACCGAATTAGATTTAGTTTGTCTGTGATTCAGTTTAGATCCTTTGCATTGGTTTCTGTCTATCAGAGACTAGCACGAGCGAGTTAGAATTCCACTGCAGTCCGACACCTTGGCTACTAGGCCACCACCGCTTCTCGTCTGCCTACCACGATTGGATTAGACGACGACCGAATTAGATTCAGTTTGTCTGTGGTTCCGTTTAGATCCTTTGCATTGGTTTCTGTATATCAGAGACTAGCGTGCGAGTTAGAATTCCACTGCAGTTATCGAGCAACAGTTAGACGCTGTTCTGTTCACAATTCAACTAGACACGCGGAAAGAGGAGACAGGCGGGTAAAAAACCAAGCGAATTAGTAATGGACTTGTCCATTAATCTCGCACGCTATCCAAGTCCGTTAGGAAGAGTTTCTGCGAAGACTAGGCGACAATGGGCTCAACAACCGCTTAAGTGCGGCACAGATGGATCAGACTAGACTAGGACTCGATAACTCAGTCACAATGGATTAGTATAGACTAAGACAACGGAATAAGATTTAGTTTGGTTAGTCTTAGTGCGTCTGCTTGGATTAGTCTATCAATTTACAATTAGACAGTTTGGGTTAATCTGAGTGCGTGTGTATGTATTAATCTATCAATTTTGACAGTCGGGGGTAGTCTGAGGCCATCTGTCTGGATTAGTCTATCAATTTACAATTTATCGGGCTCTTAATTCTTCGGACTAAAACTTTTCTTAACGATCCCACCCGGTCATCTAGTGATCTAGTAGTCTCATTTTACGCTGTTTCCTTGTATTCCAAGTTTGTGCCACCTCGATCCTCTTCTTACTCTACTTATCCCTCATGATATTTCCCCTCCTATTATTCCTGGACTTCGTGAGAAACGCACTCTTCATCGTACCTATAAGAGGACTAAATCGGACAATTCGAGATTTAAATCCATCAGATCCAAAGTGAAGTTGCATATAAACTCTGCCTATTCATACTTTATCAAGGCGGCAGCCAATAACATTTCTGCTGACCCAAAGTGTTTCTCGTCCTTTATTCAATCGAAGAAGCGCCAAAGCCTGGTCATATACCTGGTCAAATGTTTTGTGACCAAGTGTCTTCTGACACTCCTCAATCCATTGTTAACGGCTTTGCGAACTGCTTCAAGGGAGTCTATATTCCTTCGTCTATAAGCACCTGTAAGTCGGATATTGCGGGTCTGAATCTCACTTTGATTGGACTTGCGAACATTTCCGAAGATGAAGTGGTAGTTACGCTCAAAAATTCAAAATGTAACTTGACCAGCGATGCCGACCTAGTTCCGGCGTTCTTACTTCGTGATTGTGCACACATCTTTGCATCAGATCATCTTACGAAGCTGTTCAACATTATCCTCCAGGAAGGCAAGTTTCCAGCGATTTGGAAATCTACTAAAATTTGCCCCATCCACAAGTCTGGCTCTGAATCGGACATTAGGAGCTATCGCCCGATATCGATTGGGCGTTTTCACACTACACGACACGGCTCCGGCACGACAACGACACTAGTTCACACCTCACGGCACGTGTGGACGACACGACACCGATAAAAGCTGAATTTGTTGCCACCTCCGGGATTCCTCAGGGATCTAACCTTGGGCCCTTGTTATTTAACATCTTCATTAACGACCTGAGTGCGTCTTTCTCCGTGCCACAATTATTTCTTGCAGACGACCTTAAAGTCTTCTTGTAAATTAAGCAGCCTAATGACTGTGCACTCTCACAAGAGAACTTTGACATATTGGAAAGATGGTGCGATATCAACAAGCTGGCTCTCAACCTTAACAAATGCCAGTTTGTCACATTTACTCGGCTCGAGTTTTGTTTACCTAGAAGTATAGGTATACCTAGAAGAACTTTTACTAGGAGCGCTGTGACACAGTCAAAGACCTTGGCATTTTATTTGACATAATCTCACGTTTGCTCAACACATATTGTCTTCAGTATCCAAAGCCGCGAGAGCTCTCGGTTCCATAATCCGTAACGCTCGCGGTTTTAATAACAACTCGGCGCTGCGAGTCCTCTATAATAGCTTTGTGAGATCCATCCTTGAGTATGCCTCCATTATTTGGGACACGCACAAAAAAGCACATCTTGGAGGCTGTTCAGAGGAAATTCTTAAAATACCTCTGGTTTACGAATTTTGGAGGTCCTCTTCATATTGACCACTCATCGTGGCTGAAGGAGTCGGGGTACCGATTGTTGAGTTCTCGTCGCTCTTTGGCCGGTCAAGTCTTTTTGTATAAGGCCACTCATGGCGTCATTGACTCTTCCGAGATTCTAGGTCTCTTGAACTTCCATGTTCCTTGAGCTGCTAGTAGACAAATGGGCTCCTTTTATAACCCATCATCTTGTGGTCCCCTCATGTTAGTGCCACCCCTATTCAACATGTGCTCGATCTATAACTTTATCAGCTCGGAGTGTGACATCTTTGTGAAGCTTAGATGTTTCAAATTAAAGGACTTAAAGGGATTAGTCTATCAATTCAGACAGTCTGGGTTAGTCTGAGTCTGTCTGAGTTTGTCTGTCTAATCATGTCTGTCTATTCTTGTCTGTTTAGTCTTGTCTGTCTAGTCTGTCTAGTCTTGTCTAGTCTTGTCTAGTCTTGTCTGTCTAGTCTTGTCTGTCTAGTCTTGTCTGTCTAGTCTTGTCTGTCTAGCCTTGTCTGTCTAGTCTTGTCTGTCTAGTCTTGTCTGTCTAGTCTTGTCTGTCTAGTCTTGTCTGTCTAGTCTTGTCTGTCTAGTCTTGTCTGTCTAGTCTTGTCTGTCTAGTCTTGTCTGTCTAGTCTTGTCTGTCTAGTCTTGTCTGTCTAGTCTTGTCTGTCTAGTCTTGTCTGTCTAGTCTTGTCTGTCTAGTCTTGTCTGTCTAGTCTTGTCTGTCTAGTCTTGTCTGTCTAGTCTTGTCTAGTCTTGTCTGTCTAGTCTTGTCTGTCTAGTCTTGTCTGTCTAGTCTTGTCTGTCTAGTCTTGTCTGTCTAGTCTTGTCTGTCTAGCCTTGTCTGTCCAGTCTTGTCTGTCTAGTCTTGTCTGTCTAGTCTTGTCTGTCTAGTCTTGTCTGTCTAGTCTTGTCTGTCTAGTCTTGTCTGTCTAGTCTTGTCTGTCTAGTCTTGTCTGTCTAGTCATGTCTGTCTAGTCTTATCTGTCTAGTCTTGTCTGTCTAGTCTTGTCTGTCTAGTCTTGTCTGTCTAGTCTTGTCTGTCTAGTCTTATCTGTCTAGTCTTGTCTGTCTTGTCCTGTCTGTCTAGTCTTGTCTGTCTAGTCTTGTCTGTCTAGTCTTGTCTGTCTAGTCTTGTCTGTCTAGTCTTGTCTGTCTAGTCTTGTCTGTCTAGTCTTGTCTGTCTAGTCTTGTCTGTCTAGTCTTGTCTGTCTAGTCTTGTCTGTCTAGTCTTGTCTGTCTAGTCTTGTCTGTCTAGTCTTGTCTGTCTAGTCTTGTCTGTCTAGTCTTGTCTGTCTAGTCTTGTCTGTCTAGTCTTGTCTGTCTAGTCTTATCTGTCTAGTCTTGTCTGTCTAGTCTTGTCTGTCTAGTCTTGTCTGTCTAGTTTTGTCTGTCTAGTCTTGTCTGTCTAGTCTTGTCTGTCTAGTCTTGTCTGTCTAGTCTTGTCTGTCTAGTCTTGTCTGTCTAGTCTTGTCTGTCTAGTCTTGTCTGTCTACTCTTGTCTGACCTGTCTTGTCTGTCTAGTCTGTCTAGTCTTGTCTGTCTAGCTTTATCCAATTAGAACTTATTAGGTCGTTGACCAAATAATGAGGATATTGTTTGTGGTGAAACTTATTATTAATAATAGCAATCGGTCCAATTAAATCCAGAAAAGAACGCAAATAAACTAGCAACAAACAGTTATTATGCGAACTAATTGACTAAATTAGAATGCAAAAAATCAACGAAACTTGTTTTGTGAGAAATCGCGAAATCAAACAAAATATACAAATTGGCTGCACAATTCTAAATACACTAAACTAGACAGACAAGACTAGACAGACAGACCTAGATAGACAAGTATAGATATTGTAGTTATTGATGTAATTCGAGCGGCAAATAAGAGAGTAAATTTAGTTTTTCCTTTTGGCCCAGTGCGGGTTGAGGAGGAGTTACGGAAGAGAGGGCATCGTGTTACATATAAACACGTGCTGCTTCTTGTGCGGTTACTGTCAGCTTGCATTCCATCTCGCGACTAACTACGTGCTAAATTACCGGGAACTAGATTAATACATTGTTTAATATACGACGCCATAGCTTTAATCGTTATCTAGACATTCATGAAAAACCATCGACACGTCTTTAACCCAATGTATACTATTCTCGTTTTCCCGTCGTTCATTGCAGAATATCTAGCTAGATAACCGCAAATGTTTGCACGTTATCTATTGCGGGAAATATCTGTGAATATTTTAAGTTGTCTAATAAAGTTATCTACCGATTATGTTTTGTTTTATCGTTTGCACAATAAATTTGCACGTTATCTATTGCGGGAAATATCTGTGAACATTTTAAGTTGTCTAATATAGTTATCTACCGATTATGTTTTGTTTTATCGTCGGAAATGTGGTGCTTTGTGTTTGTGTTGCAATATCTATTTATCTAGACTAGATAGCACAAAAAGTTTTTGATAAACTAATTGCGCAATCTATATATCTAGTAGATTATGTTTAAATATTTTTAGATTTATTGGATCTTGTCTAGATTTCACCCGGTTTTTACGAAGACGTGAGTTTATTGTGTTTGGTTAGTTATCTAGCTATCTAGGATAGATAGGAGCAAAATTTTGGGATAAAACTGATAGATAATAGAGTTGTCTATATAGATACGTTCAATTTTTTTTATTTTTGAACAGCTTTTGTTATTTTAATTTTAGTAAGTTTGATTGAACCTAGATAAGTAGATACAAGAAAATTTTGTAAACAAAATTTATAGATAATTTAGTTATCTAGGACATACTTGTCGAATTAAGTTTCTAACCTGCAGGTTTATCTAGATATGTAGGAAAATCCTAAAAACACTTTTGTTTGTTTAAGATTCGATAGTTATCTGGGATTTCCACAAGAAAAATGTTTAAACCAAAACGGTAGATAATAGAGTTATCTATATAGATCTATTGACAATTCTCTGTAAAAGTTGTTAATTTTGATGAAAATTAAAGATTTTCAAGTTTGATTGAGTATAGATAAGTTATTAGACTAGGCACAGGAAATTTACTCAAACAAAATTTATAGATAATTTAGTTATCTATTAAATACTCACGGAATGTTTTTTTGCCACTTTAAGGATTATCTAGATATTTAGGAAAAACCAAAGAACGGATTTTACGAAGACGTGAGTTTATTGTGTTTGGGTAGTTATCTAGGATAGATATGAGCAAAATTTTTAGATAAAATTACTAGATAATACAGTTATCTATATAGATACGTTTAGGTTTTATATTTTCGAACAGTTTTTGTTATTTTAATTTCAGTAAGTTTGATTGAGTCTAGATAAGCAATTCGAGTAGATACAAGAAAATTGTTCAAACAAAATTTATAGATAATTTAGTTATCTAGCAGATACTTGTCGAATTTTGTTTGTAACCTGTAGGGTTATCTAAATATCTAGGAAAATCCAAAAGCACTTTTGTTTGTTTAAGTTTCGGTAGTTATCTAGGATTTCCACAAAAAAAATGTTTAAACCAAAACGGTAGAACGGTAGACCAAAACGGTAGGTTTTTAAAAGAGTTATCTACATAGATCTGTTAAAGATTCTCTGTAAAAGTTGTTAATTTTAATGAAAATTAAACATTTTCAAGTTTGGTTGAGTCTAGATAAGTTATTAGACTAGGCACAGGAAATTTACTAAAACAAAAATTATAGATAATTTAGTTATCTATTAAATACTCAAACAATGTTTTTTTGCCACTTTAAGGATTATCTAGATATTTAGGAAAAACCAAAGAACGGTTTTTTACGAAGACGTGGGTTTATTGTGTTTGGGTAGTTATCTAGGATAGATATGAGCAAAATTTTGAGATAAAATACTAGATTATATATTTATCTTTATAAATACGTTTAGATTTTATATTTTCGAACAGTTTTTGTTATTTTAATTTCAGTAAGTTTGATTGAGTCTAGATAAGCAATTCGAGTAGATACAAGAAAATTGTTGAAACAAAATTTATAAATAATTTAGTTATCTAGCAGATACTTGTCGAATTTTGTTTCTAACTTGTAGGGTTATCTAGATATCTAGGAAAATCCAAAAGCACTTTTGTTTGTTTAAGTTTCGGTAGTTATCTAGAATTTCCACAAAAAAAATGTTTAAACCAAAACTGTAGATAAAAGAGTTATCTTTATAGATCTGTTGAAAATTTTCTGCAAAAGTTGTTAATTTTGATGAAAATTAAAGATTTTCAAGTTTGATTGAGTTAGATAAGTTATTAGACTAGGTACAGGAAATTTACTTAAACAAAAATTATAGATAATTTAGTTATCTATCAAATACTCACGCAATGATTTTTTGTCACTTTTAAGATTATCTAGATATTTAGGAAAAACCAAAGACCGGTTTTTACGAAGACTTGAGTTTATTGTCTTTGGGTAGTTATCTAGGTATCTAGGATAGACATGAGCAAAATTTTGAGATAAAAATACTAGATAATATAGTTATCTATATAGATGCTTTAAGGTTTTATATTTTCGAACAGTTTTTGTTATTTTAATTTCAGTAAGTTTGAGTCTAGATAAGCAATTCGAGTAGTTACAAGAAAATTGTTTAAACAAAATTTATAGATAAATTAGTTATCTAGCAGATACTTGTCGAATTTTGTTTCTAACCTGCAGGGTTATCTAGATATCTAGGGAAATCTAAAAACCCTTATGTTTGTTCAAGTTTCGGTAAAAATCTAGGATTTCCACAAGAAAAATGTTTAAACCAAAACGGTAGATAATAGAGTAATCTATATAGATCTGTTGAAAATTCTCTGTAAAAGTTGTTAATTTTGATGAAAATTATAGATTTTCAAGTTTGATTGAGTCTAGATAAGTTATCAGACTAGTCACAGGAAATTTACCTAAACAAAAATTATAGATAATTTAGTTATCTATCAAATACTCACGCAATGATTTTTTGTCACTTTAAGGATTATCTAGATATTTAGGAAAAACCAAAGACCGGTTTTTACGAAGACTTGAGTTTATTGTCTTTGGGTAGTTATCTAGGTATCTAGGATAAACATGAGCAAAATTTTGATAAAAATACTAGATAATATAGTTATCTATATAGATGCTTTAAGGTTTTCTATTTTTGAACAGTTTTTGTTATTTTAATTTCAGTAAGTTTGAGTCTAGATAAGCAATTCGAGTAGATACAAGAAAATTGTTTAAACAAAATTTATAGATAAATTAGTTATCTAGCAGATACTTGTCGAATTTTGTTTCTAACCTGCAGGGTTATCTAGATATATATGGAAATCTAAAAACCGTTATGTTTGTTCAGGTTTCGGTAAAAATCTAAGATTTCCACAAGAAAAATGTTTAAACCAAAACGGTAGATAATAGAGTTATCTATATAGTTCTGTTGAAAAATCTCTGTAAAAGTTGTTAATTTTGATGAAAATTAAAGGTTTTCAAGTTTGATTGAGTCGAGATAAGTTATTAGATAATTTAGTTATCTATCAAATACTGACGGAATGTTTTTTGTCACTTCAAGGATTATCTATATATTTAGGAAAAACCAAAGAACGGTTTTTACGAAGACGTGAGTTTATTGTGTTTGGGTAGTTATCTATTTATCTAGGATAGATATGAGCAAAATTTTGAGATAAAAGTGCTAAATAATATAGTTATCTATATAGATACGTTTAGGTTTCATATTGTCGAACAGATTTAGTTATTTTATTTTCAGTAAGTTTGATTGAGTCTAGATAAGCAATTCGAGTAGATACAAGAAAATTGTTTAAACAAAATTTATAGATAAATTAGTTATCTAGCAGAAACTGGTCGAATTTTGTTTCTAGCCTGTAGGGTTATCTAGATATCTACGAAAATACAAAAGCACTTATGTTTGTTAAGTTTCGGTAGTTATCTAGGATTTCCACAAGAAAAATGTTTAAACCAAAACGGTAGATAATAGAGTAATCTATATAGATCTGTTGAAAATTATCTGTAAAAGTTGTTAATTTTGATGAAAATTATAGATTTTCAAGTTTGATTGAGTCTAGATAAGTTATCAGACAAGTCACAGGAAATTTACTTAAACAAAAATTATAGATAATTTAGTTATCTATCAAATACTCACGCAATGATTTTTTGCCACTTTAAGGATTATCTAGATATTTAGGAAAAACCAAAGAACGGATTTTACGAAGACGTGAGTTTATTGTGTTTCGGTAGTTATCTAGGATAGATATGAGCAAAATTTTCAGATAAAATTACTAGATAATACAGTTATCTATATAGATACGTTTAGGTTTTATATTTTCGAACAGTTTTTGTTATTTTAATATCAGTAAGTTTGATTGAGTCTAGATAAGCAATTCGAGTAGATACAAGAAAATTGTTTAAACAAAATTTATAGATAAATTAGTTATCTAGCAGAAACTTGTCGAATTTTGTTTCTAGCCTGTAGGGTTATCTAGATATCTACGAAAATACAAAAGCACTTATGTTTGTTTAAGTTTCGGTAGTTATCTAGGAATTCCACAAGAAAAATATTTAAACCAAAACGGTAGATAATAGAGCTATCTACATAGATCTGTTAAAAATTCTCTATAAAAGTTGTTAATTTTGATGAAAATTAAAGATATTCAAGTTTGATTGAGTCTAGATAAGTTATTAGACTAGGCACAGGAAATTTACTAAAACAAAAATTATAGATAATTTAGTTATCTATCAAATACTCAAGCAATGTTTTTCGTCACTTCAAAGATTATCTAGATATTTAGGAAAAACCAAAGACCGGTTTTTACGGAGACGTGAGTTTATTGTGTTTGGGTAGTTAAGTATCTAGGATAGATAGGAGCTCTGGCGGGCCGGATTAAGTGGACACCCGATCAATTTATTTACGACCCTTAGTCTGTTTTATTGCAACGATGCGTGCATGCGCTCGAGCTTAAGGGTCGTGTCGAGACGACAAGAATGTTTATATATTTTATGAATGTTGGAAATTATTCATTAAAATTAGGGACATATATCAAAACCGAGGTGATGAGGAAGCAAAGATACTATATACACAAGATTATCTCGTCTAGATTGGTCCGAGTTAATTCGTCCGTCTGTCGCAGACTAACTGAGAGTCAAATCTGGATGAGTGGGAGTAAACTCGTCTGTTGCATCAAAGCAAGTAGATTTATTTATCTTAATCCCGGTTTATGTGCGAAGCCGACTTGAAACTATTAGGTCACGCTTCCTTGGCGAAACGCAGACGCGTAAAAAGAGGCGCGTTTTTAATTACCCGAATGATTTATTCGTAAACACCAGCGAAATTAGTTTACAGTTTGCCAGCACATTTCGTAAACAAGACTCAATATCATCTCGACCGGCGACATGATTGTTCCAAATAAGCTCGGAATATCATCTCGATTGCTCCAAATAAGTTCGTTCGTTTCTCGCAGATGAATTAGTTTAAACCAGTACAATTAGATCCAACCAGTCTATATTAGTCTGAATAAGTTGCTTCATGAATCAGTCTAGACTAGAACAATTAAATTAAATTATTAAGTTAGACAGTATGGATTACTCTGAATAAGTTGCTTGATGCATTGGTCTATTTATTGAGTCTGTCATAGATGTATTATTGTATATTAGACATGCCACATGAGAATTAGACATGAAGACATGAGAATTAGATTTGGTTTGTTTGGTGTGTGGTTGAGTAGCTCTGGATAAATGTGGGTGAGTTCGTGTGTCTGTCGCGGATGAATTGGTCCAGAACAGGGAGAGTTAATTAAGTTTTCGGTTGCGAGCTGCGGATGAACCTGAATGATTTAGTCTGTTGGTAATGTCGATGAATTAGTGAAACTGCGTCAAGAACGGCACTTATATTTGAACGCCAGTCCACGCGGCTTCCCGTCAATTATTCCGAACTCTGAACTCTCGTTCAGCTATAAATAGATCGAGTCAATTACTAAACTAATTCCGTTGTTTTAGTCTATACTAATCCAGACATAAGCACTCAGACTAAGTGTCTGAATTGATAGATTAATCCAGAAAAACGCACTCAAACTAACCCAGACTTTCTAAATCGTTAAACTAATACTGACAGACCCACTCAGACTAATCCAGACTGTCTAAATTGATAGACTAATCCTGACAGGTGCACTCAGACTAACCCAGATTGTCTAAACTGATAGATTTATCCAGACAGACTAACTCAGACTGTCTAAATTGATAGATTAATCCAGATTTACGCACTCAGACTAACCCAGACCGTCTCAATTGATAGACTAATCTTGACAGACGCACTCAGATTAACGAAGACTGTCTAAATTGATAAACTAATCCAGACAGGCGCACTTAGACTAACGCAGACTGTTTAAATAGATAAACAAGTTTCGTTGATTTTTTGCAATCTAATTTAGTCAATTAGTTCGCATAATAACTGTTTGTTGCTAGTTTATTGCGTTATTTTCTGGATTTAATTGGACCGATTATTATTATTAATATTAAGTTTCACCACAAACAATATCCTCATTATTTGGCCAACGACCTAATAAGTGCTAATTGTAAATGAAATTCGCACACTAAAGACTAAAATATATATACAAGACTATACAGACAAGACTAGACAGACAAGACTACACAGACAAGGCTAGACAGACAAGACTAGACAGACAAGATTAGACATACAAGACTAGATACACAAGACTAGACAGACAAGACTAGACAGACAAGACTACACAGACAAGGCTAGACAGACAAGACTAGACGGACAAGACTAGACAGACAAGACTAGACATACAAGACTAGATACACAAGACTAGACAGACAAGACTAGACAGACAAGACTACACATACAAGACTAGACAGACAAGACTAGACAGACAAGACTAGACAGACAAGACTAGACAGACAAGACTAGACAGACAAGACTAGACAGACAAGACTAGACAGACAAGACTAGACAGACAAGACTACACAGACAAGGCTAGACAGACAAGACTAGACGGACAAGACTAGACAGACAAGACTAGACATACAAGACTAGATACACAAGACTAGACAGACAAGACTAGACAGACAAGACTACACATACAAGACTAGACAGACAAGACTAGACAGACAAGACTAGACAGACAAGACTAGACAGACAAGACTAGACAGACAAGACTAGACAGACAAGACTAGACAGACAAGACTAGACAGACAAGACTAGACAGACAAGACTAGACAGACAAGACTAGACAGACAAGACTAGACAGACAAGACTAGACAGACAAGACTAGACAGACAAGACTAGACAGACAAGACTAGACAGACAAGACTAGACAGACAAGACTAGACAGACAAGACTAGACAGACAAGACTAGACAGACAAGACTAGACAGACAAGACTAGACAGACAAGACTAGACAGACAAGACTAGACAGACAAGACTAGACAGACAAGACTAGACAGACAAGACTAGACAGACAAGACTAGACAGACAAGACTAGACAGACAAGACTAGACAGACAAGACTAGACAGACAAGACTAGACAGACTAAAACTTATTTATTTATTAAGCTAGTCGATAAGATGTCGTGAGCAGATGCTCGTTAGCGACTGATAGCGGTTGGCAAAGCAATTAAGGCTTGAGATTTTTTTTGTGTGTTAATTTCGAGCAAAATTATTGCGAAAAATAAGGAAATAATTGCGCACGTCGAAACGGACGCGGAGACTCGTTAGCAATAACAAGTGCGTCGCGTCTGTCACGGACGTATTAGTCAGGATTAGATTCAGTATCTCCTTCACTCATTCATTTAGACTGTGCAAATCCCTCCATCCAAATCCGAATTGCTTTAAGTCACGATTTATATAAAGGGTGATAAATTAAGAGTATCCAGTTTTCACTTAATTAAAACTAAAGACTATTTGAACTAAAAGATGCACTAGTACTAACATTTGTACTAACATTTACAGAAGAGCCTTTTAAAGAACAATTCACTGATGTCGATTGACTGCTTAAATTAAGACATCTTTGAAAAACTACTACTTCTCTCAATGTTGCATTCTCAACATACGCTTACATTAAAAACAGGTACAGGAGCAAACTCTCTGTATTAAGTGATTTGAGGGTGAAATTATCCAAACTTTAGATAAACTTAAAGAATTTCATTAATCCCATTAAAGACAATTGAGTATTGAATTTGTATTGTTTTTTCAAACATTCAATTCAAAAAGTTTTCAAACCGTTTTTAGGGTAGCTGTGCCGCGAAATTTTCGTAGCCCGACAAGGATGCCGCGAGATTTTTTTAGCTCGATAAGGGTGCCGCGGCAAAAAAAGTTTCAGAACCACTGATCTAGACAGTCCTCCTCGGTGGTGTAGTTGACAACATACCCGCTTTTCAATGCGGGAGACACGGGTTCGAATCCTGGTCGGGGAGGCGACAACTAGGGGGCGGTTTTCACTAATCGTCTGGGCTGCCCACCCTGAATGAATACAAAATATGCGATACCGGGGTGGCGCATACTAAATGCCAAAGAAAAAAAAGACTGAATTAGTCGCAGTATGTTCGACCGTCTGTCATAGACGGATTAGTTACGATTATAAGGGCATTCGATGTAGTGGAAATTATATTAGTCCACAAAAACAAAAGTTTAATTATAAAGTGTCCACTGCAGTGCTCACGGTGGCTAATTGCAATTTGCAAAATTCAATTATTCCGCCGATGATTTTTTCGCATGTTGTTTTGTTTCAATTATGTTTCATAAACAGCATTCAATTACAATAAAACAGAATGTATCTAGACTAGACACGTTTCTAGCCCAAAATGTATCTAGACTAGCCATGATTATAGACTAGATCTGGGAAATTTTCCAAAAACCTTGAAACAAATCAAGACTGGATACAGCTGTAGTTGACTCAAAACTTTCTAAATTAGTTTAATTAGTCTAGATCTAGACATATTTACATTTATGCGCTTAGTAGTAAGTCCAGAAACTATCTACTTATCCAGACTAACTGAAATTATAGAGTAGATCTGGAAGGTTTTCCAGACAAATCAAGATTGGATAAAGCTAAATTGATTTAGTATGTGATGTGTGTAGAGTTGCGTAGTCTAGGTGAGATGCTAAACTAGATTTGGACAGTTAAAAATAATTGAGACAAATCAAGACTAGCTAGAGCTGTCACGATAATTGTTTGTGTCAAAGTGTCAAATGTTTATCGATTAGCGAGTGATGAACCTGAATGCGATAGCCTTCGCACTCCTCATCCTCCTGACCGCCGCCCGCTGCGAGACCGCCGACGAAGAGGAAGAGAGTTCCGTCGACAAGGCCAACGAGAGCGCGATAGCCTCCAGCGGCTCTGCGCCGAACGGCTCCAACGGTTCAAGCAGTTCGGGCTCGGGTTCCAATTCCAATTCCGGCTCTGGCAGCGACCTCAGCTGCAACCCGGGCGGCGGCAAGGGCGGCGAGGGCACCAGCCTGGAAGCAGGTAAGGCCAAAGCCTCGAACATCGCACAGAAAGCCGCCCAAGAGGCCAAAGCCGCCCAGGAGGCCCAAGCGGCTGCCGGGCAGCAAGCCGCGCATCAAGTCAAGGAACAATTAGCGGAGAAGGCGCTGGAAGCGGCCGAAGCCGCGGAAGCCGCGCTGTCCGGCAAACAGGCCATCGTGGAGCAGTTGCAAGAGGAAGTCCGCGAAGCCGAGGCCGTCGAAAGAGAGGAGTCTAACACCATCCAGCAAGAAGCCGGAATCGCCGGCGCCGCCCTCCAAGCGGCCCAAGAAGCCCAAGCCGAGGTCAAGCTCCTCACCAACGCCCTGCAAGTCGCCCAAGCCATGGCCGCCAACGCCGAGCAATCCGCCCAAGGCGCCCAGCAACAAAACCAGGCCAAGGAGCAGCTGGTCGAAGCCGCGAAGAACCGTGAGGGACAGCTCCAGAAGCAGCTGGAGGCGGCTAGGATAGATTTAGCTAATACTAAGAAGGCGGCCGCCAAGGCGGCGTGCGCCGCGCACGAGGCCAAGGAGAACGCGATGAGGAACAAGAGGAAGATCAAGAGGAGTAACAAGAAACGGAGGATATACCACGACTGAATCGATTTCGTATTTATCCTTTTATTTTGTATATTTATGGTTTATTGAAGGATCTATGTAGAATAAATGTTTTATTTATTTTATCTATAGCCTACAAATACTCTAAAGTTTCATTTGTCTCAAGGCGCTAATGCCCGCCGTACTCACAACAGTCCACCGGAGAGGACCACCTGTGCAGGTTTGTCTGCGCAGATAGACCTGCGTTGGTCTAGCTGCGCAGGTCTACCTGCGCAGGTAGAACTGCACAGTGTTGACAGTGTTGGAATGGACCTGTGCAGATTTTTTAAACTGCGCAGGCGATCGGAGAAAGATGGAAAATCATTTCTTTCGACGGTGGACCTGTGCAGGTCACGTCAGCTGTTTCTAGTGTGTTTTGGAATGTTGCGGTTTTGAATGTATTGGTATATAAGTTGTTGGGCTTACGGTTAGACATGATATTGAATATTCTTATCTTCTTCTTGTTTCGAATGGGCCTACTTTGGACCACGTTTGTTAAACTTTTGGTCTTTGATCTTTACGCAATATTGTCGCATCTTCTGCCGGTGTAACTCCTTTCTCTCTTCGGTCCAGGAGGTACCTTTCCTTCGGGGTTTTCAATGAAATCCACGGACTTTCTTCGGAGTGCGTCTAACAGACTGTCTGTTTTGGAGATCTGTAATTTTTAAATCCTTCAGTTTCTGTCGACCAAGTGGTACGAACCTTCTTGCTTTGCCAGAAGGCGAACAGACGGATGGTTAGTCGGTTTGGAGGCAATCTTGCAACGTGGCCATAGAAAACTACCCTTCTTCTCCTTGCACAGTCAGAGAGCCTCTCAATATGTTCGTAGAGCTTCGAGTTATATTCCACATCTTAGTGTACAGGGCCTAGGATCTTCCTGAGGATTCTCCTCTCTCTGATTTCCAACTTCTCTACTAGACCTCTTCGTTTCAAGGAAAGACACTCCATGACATACAGGGTTTCTGGTCGTAAGACTGATGTGTAGTGCTTAAGTGCTTAAGGCATTTCTTGTTGTAACTGTTCTTAGTCAGTCAATATGCCAATTCTAACTTGTTGACTTTCTTCGATAATGATGCTCTTTCTGATAAGTTGGGTTCAATCCATCCGCTGAGATACTTAAATTTCTCAGTCCTCTTGATGTTTTCCTGCTAGAGTAACATCTCTCTGTTTGCTTCTCTGATGTTGGTGAAGAATTCTGTTTTCTCCAGCGACACTTGAACAGGCTGCCAAAGTGGGTCCACTTTGGCAGTCTGTTTTCTGAGGCAATTTACCTGCATTGTTGCCATCTCAAGAGAATCAGCAAACAGTGCCATGTCATCTTCAAAGGCCAGGCAATCTATAACCCGTCCATCGTTCTTACGTCCTAGGTAGATACCACTCTGGGCACCCAAATTGTTCAGTTCCTTCCGCCATTCTCTCATAACCTTTACAAGGACACAGTTGAAGAGAAGTGGGGAAAGTCCATCACCTTGTCTCACTCCAGTTTTTATTTCGAAGCTTTCTGAAATCTCGCCTCTCAATTTAACCTTGGAATGGGTGTTGGTCAAAGTTTCTAGGATGAGTCTTCGGGACTTGTTGTCTAGCCCTAGTTCCCGGAGTACCTTGTTAAGCGTTTCTCTATCAATGGAACCGTTGGCCTTCCTAAAATCAACAAAGGTGACGACCACCTTGCGGTCTCTCATCTTGGAGTATGCAAGTACAGTTTTAAGAATGAGGATCTGTTCAACACAGGATCGGGACTTCCTGAAGCCTCCCTGATATTGACTATCCAGCTGATTTTCTGTCCTCGTTTGTAACGCCTAAAAGCAAAATTCTATTGCAAAAAGAACTGAAGACCGCGACGTTCCCATACACGCTATCGACATGCGGTTGACCTGCGCAAGTAAACCTGCACGTGTAACCTCTCCGTTAGACCGTAGCGTGTATCTTCTGATACCATGTACCATGATTTGACCATCTTCTGATACCTGAAGTACCATATCCTTCTAGAACGTTGCTCACCAATAAGGCTATCCTTACTCTGTCGACGGCAAGTCTGAACAGAGAGCTTGGGTTGAGTGTATACCAGTCACGTAGATTCCTGAGTCATGATGCTTTTCTGCGGCCCGGCTTTTTTCCCTGCATGACGTTCTGCAGTAATCGGTATTTTTCGCCTCTCATAACATGCCCGAAATATTGCAGTTTCCTTCTTTTGATGGTAGTAAGAATTTCAGACGTTGGATTATTACCAAGTTGTATACTTTTTCCGTCCATGAAACTTTTAATATTATCCTGTAAGCCCACATCTCAAAGGCTTCAATTCGTCTTTCTTCGTACTTGTTTATAATCCAGGCTTACATACCGTACAGCAGGGTGGAGAAGACATAACAACATCTGAGAAGTCGGATTCTTAGAGTTAACTTCAGATCTCTACAGCAATGAAATGCTGCTCGAGCCTGCTCAATCCTTGATTTCACTTCAGTTTGACTATCCGCGTTGTTAGTTATTATGCTGTCAAGATATTTTATTTGGTTTACTTGCTTCAATAGTTCTCCCCCAACTGTTATGTTAGCTATGATATTAGCTTGCTTGCTAATTAATACTACTTTGGTCTTTTTTGCATTTAAGCCCTTGACGTCTCTAAGACGTCATGTATTTGTGATAAGATCACATGTATATGGACACTTCAACGCGCATTTTATTCGTATGTCAAGGGGTTAATCCAAGTGCGGCCATGGCGCATTTTTCGAAGACTGCATCCAGTGTCCGTTGTAACTCTTCCTGACTGGAGGCCAACAGTACCGTATCGTCTGCGTAGCAAAGGTTGTTTATGTTTTCGCCATTTATAATAATGCCGGCATGTATATCACTTAGTGCTTCCCTAAATATTCTTTCAGAGCATACATTAAAGAGCGAGGGCGATAAAATACAACCTTGCCTTACTCCACAGTTGATCTTTACTTCCGGTGTATCATCACCATCTATTCTAATTACAGAAGTTTGGTTCCAATATAAATTTTCAATTATCCTAATATCCCTTCCGTCCAGGCCTATTTGGTCCAAAGTCTCTACCAATATATCATGTATAACCCTATCGGATGCCTTTTGGAAGTCTATGAAGCATGCATAGACATCAACTGACATATCACGACTTCTTTGAGCCAGGACATTTATGCCACATAGAGCCTCCCTTGTGCCGAAGCCATTGCGGAACCCACGTTGCGAGTCGCTTAAGTATTCTTCACACTTGGAATACGTGGTCTGTTAAAAAAGTATCCGACCTAATTTTTTATTTTGAAAACCTGATGGATTTGAATCAAGCGCGCTTGCATGAGCCGACCTTGAACCTTCGTGCCCATGCGTGAATTTTTTCCCGCCTGCAGATAGCGTCAGTCGCTGTCGAGCAGTGTTCGAGTGACGTAGTGTCGGTTTTTCAATGCAAGTAAAATGACGGAACGACTGGATCAGCGCTACTGCATCAAATTTTGCCAGAAACTGGGCGACAACCAGGTGGAAACCATTCGGAAGATGCTCCAGCACATTTTTCGCACTTGGTTCACAACTTTTTGGCGCAAAACCAGACTCCTCTGGTTCGACAGGCTCCTTAATTTCCTGATATGGCCCCCTGCAACTTCTGGCCATTCCCCAAAGTCAAGGGGCCATTGAAAGGAACGCGATTTCAACGACAGCCGAGCTAAAGTCGATTCCAAAAGATGGATGAAAAATGGCGGCACCGCTGGGAGAAGTGTGTGGAGTCCCAAGGAGACTACTTTGAGGGTGATTAGGTTTCCAACGCTCCAGGTATGCCAGTGTTTTTTACCGGCTAAAGGTCGGATACTTTTCTAACAGACCACGTATATCATGTTTAACCCTGTCGAATGCCTCTTAGAAGTCTATGAAGTATGCATAGACATCAAATGACATATCACGACTTCTTTGAGCCAGGACATTTATGCCAAATAGAGCCTCCCTTGTGCCGAAGCCATTGCGGAACCCAAGTTGCGATTCGCTTAAGTATTCTTCACACTTGGAATAGATCCTGCCATGAATAATTTTGAGAAATATTTTTAGTTCTGTTGACTGTTCTGTAATCAACACACGTCTTGGCAGTTGTTTTCTTTGGCAAGGTGAAAGCATTAAGATTTTTACGGATGTGATATGCTACTTCCCATATACGTGGTCTGTTAGAAAAGTATCCGGCCTTATTTTTTATTTTGAAAACCTGAGGAATTTGAATTATCAATTTATTAAAATTATTATTAATTAGGTTTCCAACGCTCCAGGTATGCCAGTTTTTTGTTACCGGCTAAAGGTCGGATACTTTTCTAACAGACTACGTAGATCCTGCCATGAATAATTTTGAGAAATATTTTTAGTAAGTGATTCATTAAGCTGAATGTTCTCTAATCAACACACGTCTTGGCAGTTGTTTTCTATGGCAAGGTGACAAATATGGATCTAAGCCAATCGCTTGGTAACTTTCCACTGGTGTATATTTTATTGAATAATTCTGTTATCACTTTTAATGCTTCAGTGTTATCGATTATTTATATCGATTTATATATTTCGCAGGTCCTACTGCTTTACGGTTTTTAGAACGTTTTATGGCATATTTTACTTCAGTGAATGTAATTCAGTAAAAATTCAGTGAATGAGGTCCTTCATACTTTGTTAATTCCGGTGGCGTTATTGGTCTATCATCTTCAAAAAAATTTCTGATATACCTTCCTCTTGATGTTCCCACTCCTTTAATTTTTCTTCTTTTTGATGAATCACCTTTCCATTTTCGTCGTAGACTATACCCGATCCTCAGTTTGTTCCAAATTTTCCTGTGGCCTCTTTGACTCTTTTATGCATGTTGAAGGTCTGTTGAGAAGTCTGTTAGAAAAGTATCCGACTTATAGCCGGTAAAAAAAAAACTGAAATACCTGGTGCGTTGGAAACCTAATCACCCTCAAAGTAGTCTCCTTGGGACTCCACACACTTCTCCCAGCGGTGCTGCCATTGTTGGAAGCATTCCGAAAAATCCTCTTTTGGAATCGACTTTAGCTCGGCTGTCGTTGCAGCCATAATGTCCTCTCTTGTCTGAAATCGCGTTCCTTTCAATGGCCTCTTGACTTTGGGGAATAACCAGAAGTCGCAGGGGGTCATATCAGGAGAGTAAGGAGCCTGGTTTTTCGCCAAAAAATTGTGAACCAGGTGCGAAGAATGTGCTGGAGCATTGTCGTGATGGAGTCGCCAATTTCCTGATGACCACAACTCCAGTCGCTTGCGCCGCACAGCATCACGACATCCCTCATTTCACTTGTCGTCATTTTACTTGCATTGAAAAACCGACGAGAGCACTACACACTTCGTCACTTTTACTGTGTTCGACAGCAAGTGCCGCTATTTACAGGCGGGAAAAAATTCACGCATGCGCATGAAGGTTCAAGGTTGGCTCATGCAAGCGCGCTTGATTCAAATCCATCAGGTTTTCAAAATAAAAAATAAGGTCGGATACTTTTCTAACAGAACTCGTATTTCTTTACATACGTTGGTCAGGTGTTCTGTTTTCGCGTCTCGGATTTTCTGCCTTATTACTTTCTGAATACTTGTGTACGCCTGTTCGTTGTTCTTAAGAATCCTGCGCTCTTCCATCAATCCTTTTATTTCGTTAGTCTTCCAGGAGTTCTTTTAGGTTGGGCTTTCCCATATCGATGTTTCCATTTTCCTCCATTGGGCATCTATGTCTATTTGTTCGCTAAGATATTCATTTATTTGAGTACGGACTAAGTCTTTGGTAGATTCTTCACTTAATAATGTCCGGTCAATGTTGTTTTGATGTTGCTTTTTCAAGATTTTCTTGAGACGTATGTGGATTATCGCTACTACGGGGTTATGATCAGACCCAATGTCTTCGCCTGGGTATGTTTTAGCAGATTTTTAGAGTTTTACTAGGATATAATAGATTTGATTCCTTACAATGTTGTATTCCGTCTCTGCTCCTGACTGCCATGTATGTGGTCTGTTAGAAAAGTATCCGACTTTTAGCCGTTAAAAAATGGCATAGCTCGGCTGTCGTTGCAGCCTTAATGTCCTCTCTTGTCTGAAATCGCGTTCCTTTCAATGGCCTCCTGACTTTGGGGAATAGCTGGAAGTCGCAGGGGGACACATCAGGAGCCTGACGAACCAGAGGTGTTTGGTTTTTCGGTGTTTGGTTTACAATGTTGTATTCCGTCTCTGCTCCTGACTGTCATGTATGTGGTCTGTTAGAAAAGTATCCGACTTTTAGCCGTTAACAAAAATGGCATACCTGGAGCGTTGGAAACCTAATCACCCTCAAAGTAGTCTAGTAGGACTCCACACACTTCTCGCAGCGGTGCCGCCATTGTTGGCAGCATTCCGAAAAAGTCTCTTTCGCAATCGACTTTAGCTCGGCTGTCGTTGCAGCCTTAATGTCCTCTCTTGTCTGAAATCGCGTTCCTTTCAATGGCCTCCTGACTTTGGGGAATAGCTGGAAGTCGCAGGGGGACACATCAGGAGCCTGTCGAACCAGAGGAGTTTGGTTTTTCGCCAAAAAATTGAGAACCAAGTGCGAAGAATGTGCTGGAGCATCTTCCGAATATTTTCCACCTGTTTGTCGCCCAGTTTCTGGCAAAATTGATGCAGTAGTATAGTAGACTATACCCGATCCTAGTATCCCCGCTCCAGACGTTCCGTCATTTTAGTTGCATTGTAAAAACCGACACTACGTCACTCGAACACTGCTCGATAGCAACTGACGCTATCTACAGGCGGGAAAAAATCACGCATGCGCACGTACGTTTTTAAGGTAGGCTCATGCAAGCGCGGTTGATTCAAATCCATCAGGTTTTCAAAATAAAAAATAATGTCGGATACTTTTCTAACAGACCACGTATATAGTCTCCTCGGATGTAATTTAGAAGTGTTTGATACAATGAGATCATTTTCCTGACACAATTGAATGAGCCGACATTTTGACATTGTCCAGTTGCAATTTTGGCGTTAAAATCTCCCAAAATTATGGTGCTTTTTTTACCAGTCGTAAAGCGTTATCAATATCTCTGTCAAAATTATCAAATCAATTTTATCAAAATTGTCGATCAAAATTATCCGTTAGGGTTTGCCTAGGTTTAGGCTTATCCTACGAAAACAGTCTAATCCCTTCAAATTTATCCGTTAGGGTTTGCCTAGGTTTGGGCTTATCATCCAAAAACCAGAAATTGTCTTCAAATTCATCGGTTCTGTTTGCCTAGGTTCAGGCTTGTCACACAAAGACAATCTAATCCTTTCAAATTTCTGCTTATTTTTAGGCTTATTCTCTAAAAACCTCCCTAATACCCTCAAATTTATCCGTTGGGGTTTGTCTAGCTTTAGCATCATCCTCTAAAATCAATCTAATTCCTTCAAGATTATCCGTTAGGTTTGTCTAGGTTTAGGCTTATCCTCCAAAAACAATATAATACCTTCAAATTTACCGGCGAGGGTTTGCCTAGCTAGTTTAAGCTCATCTCCCAACGCCCTGAACAATTTAAAATCTCCCATTAACATTATTCTAGCTTGCCCAGCCTTACCCCTCAATCGATTGCCCAGCCAATTTGTAGTCCTCAGTTAGGCCTTGCATGTGCAATTTAGGCTGTTCCGAAAGTATTTCCCTAGTTTCTTCCACTAGTATTTGCCTAGATTCTTCCACTAGTATTTGCTTAGAATCTATTACTAGTTTCTGCCTAGACTCTACCACTAGTTTTTGTGTCTTTTGTCTAATATTTATCTTTTGTCTAATATTTGCCTAGACTCGTCCATTAGTATTTTTCTGGGCTGTTCCAATAGTTTTTGTCTAGGCTGCTCTACTAGTTATGTCTCAGCTGCTCCACTAATAGTTACCTAGACTCCTCCACTAGTTTTCGTCTAGGCTGTTCCAGTACTTTCTGTCTAAGCTGTTCGACTAGGCAAATAAACTCTTCCACTAGTATTTGCCTAGGCTGTTCCACTAGTTTTAAATTAACTAGTTTTTGTCTAGACTCTTCCACTAATATTTGCCTAAACTCTTCCAATAGCTTATGTCTAGGCTGTTCCATTAGTTTCGGTGTAGGCTGTTCCACTAAGATCTGATTAGTTGATGATCGTGTATGTGTGGCGAGTTGTCTGGGCGGTTTAGGCTTCTGTTGACATCAATGAAATTTTGAATAAAATGCTCCTCTGTAAATGTAACTACTAGTGCATCTTTTAGTTCAAATGCCAGCCAATGCCGGCCTGCCTCAATTTATTCCTCCAGGCGCTTCTGGTAGGTACGCCTACTACGGTAGGAATGGATACCGTCTTCCAGCCTCTAATCCTTTGCAACTCTCTGGCATCTTCTTTTATCGCGTCCCATTGTTTCCGTGGTCTGCCCCTCGGTCTCTTGCCTACCATTTTTCCTTGGAGGGCCCGTTTTAGCAGTCCTTCCTCATCCATTCTTGTGATGTGGTCTGCCCATTGTGACCACTGTATCTTTGCATATGCGGATACTGGCGGATATCCGCAGCCAAACAATGTGAGCTAGCTAGGATCATGTTTCCTTATTGTTCATCGGATTATCTTTTAATCGTGAGTTGCGTTTTCGCGAACTGAAGCAGACGAATTTGAATGATTTAGATTCGCAGGTGTCTGCTTGGATATATCGTTTCCTCCGACGATGCTGGTTGTAATTGAATCAGTACAGTGAGTTCATCACCTTATCCTTTTTGAAGACTCAGATTTTAGTCAATTGTCCATAATTCTGCATTAAAAGTAGGAACTCAAATTCGTTTACCTCCTCATTGTTGTGATCTCGCGATTTTGGTTTCAAAGAATTTGAGTTTCTCACTTTGAGTCGGCAAAGAAAACTAAGTGGACACCCGATTAGTTTTTGTTTATTTAGGACCATTAGTCTGGCTTATCTAAATCATGCGGGCAGACGCTCGAACTTAGGGATCGTGCCGAGACGCCGAGAGGATTTTGTTTTATGAGTTCTGGAAATTTTCCATAAAGATTAGGGGAGGACTCACACCAAGACCGAGGTGATGAGGTAGAGGGGAAGTTAAAAAGGGGCGGTCAGAATTGAGCTAGCAAGAGAGTAATTTCAGTTTTGAAAACGAACCTCCGTATTTTCGTCGAAGTAAATTCCGGGTTTCGACCACAAGTATCGTAGAATTAAGAGTATTATTGTTAGTTAGTAATTATTGTAATAAGTTAACGATTAGTTGTACATATTGAGATAAGTAGTATTAAGTAGTAGTATATAAGATATTAGTAGATAAGTAGTATTTAATTACATATAAAGGACATATTTGCGTGTAATTAATTCATCCATTGTACTGATCCTGGAACAGCACTATACCAAATTACCAGTTCGCAACATCATGTAATTTTCTTTTAATTTTTTTTCACTTTTCTTGATTATTGCTGCGGCACCCCAGACATACGCCCGCGGCACCCAGTTTGAGAACCACTGGTCTAGTGGTTGTTGGTGCATAAACTTGTATTATGTTGGTAGTGATTGGCCTTGAATTGAGTTGTAGTAAAATTACTCTTTCAGATATTGATATAGAAGCGATAACTGACATTGCTATTTGTTTTGTCATGATTACTGCAATACCGTTGTAGTGGTTGGCATCCTCATTTCCAGCAAAGTGTATCTTATAGTCATCAATGTCACATTCCCCACACCCCTGCCAACGGATTTCACTCACCGCTAAGATATCGATCTTTATTCTTCTCATTTCTTTTAAACTGCGCAGGCGACCGGAGCAAGATCGAAAATCATTTCTTTCGACGGTGGACCGGTACAGGTCACGTCAGTTGTTTCTAGTGTGTTTTGGAATGTAGCGGTTTTGAATGTACGAGGTCTGTTAGAAAAGTATCCGACCTTCATGAACAAGCTTCTTACGTTCCACGTAGCAATTTTCAGGTTGATTTCTTTCTTCCCTACATCTGTTGCTTTATGCATGGAAATCATCCCATTCCCCCCTCAGTGCAGAAGCTAGCGTGTATGGCGTACTATAATACATTCTGGACCAAATAAACTAATTTAGAAAGTCAACGACAGCTTCACCCAGTTTCGATTTATGTCAAGGTTTCTGGAGAACCTGGGCTAGTTCCAAATTAAGTGCATACAGTGCGCTGAGACAATGACGAAGACGTCCGTAATAAATATTAATAACTATCCGTCCGCTCCCTTCGATAAATATTTACGTCTGCATTCTTCATCGGCTGCTAGGAGACAAAGCGACGAACAAAACTAAGATAAGTAAACGCGCTTTCTCTCTCTCCGTCCATTTGCATACACTAATATTTATTTTAAATATTATTTACACATTTCGATCGCTAACGCGCTGAAAACCGCCTCTCCGTCTCTGTCGCTCTCATCCCCTTTCTAAGCCGCGTTCTCGCTTACTCCTCACGTTTTCAATTCTCACTGCACACACTCGATCATTGAATGCAATATTTTATTGGTTGCATTGCTGCACTTAATATTCAGACCAGGTCGTTTCTAGACCAATCTAGACTGGCATTATGAACTAGATCTGGCAAGTTTTCCAGAAAACCTCGAGACAAATCAAGTCTAGAAAGAACTGTACTTGATTCGAAACTTTCTAAATTCAGACAAATCACGACTAATTCTGTATTAGTCTCATTAGTCTAGATCTGCGCTTAATATTTAGAACACAATATATCTGGACTTATCTAGATAAGCTGCGAGAAGAGACTAAATCTAAATTAAAACGTAAAACATCATACAACTTGACAAAAAGTTGTAGATTACATAACAACTACTGTAAAGCGAGCCATTAAATTAAATTAAATTGACCATAACACTCTTTACAGTGCCCCTGATAGGTGACAGGACGCCGGAGTCAGTGTAGTTTCAGCTGGGTGGGTCAATAATTAAACCAGAGAAGAGTATTAAATACTTGGGAGTAGTTATGGACCAGCGGGTGAGCTTTACGCCTCACATTCGTAATGTGTCGGCCAAAGCGGAAAGTACGGCCGCGATGCTGGGAAGACTCATGCCGAACGTTGGGGGGACTCTCAGCCTGACCAGGCGTTTGTTGTCCTCGGTGGTCACTTCAATCATGTTCTCCACGGAACGGAGATCTGGGGAACTGGCCAGCAACTGGGAATAAACAGAACAGTTATGATAAGAGCACAGAGGAGAGCCTAGTCTCTGCATACCGGACAGTCTCGGCAGAGGCTGTACAAGTGGTGGCTGGATCCCCACCAATAACACCACCTCCTTGTAGACGAAAGGATGGCTCTCAAAAAATGCCAAGGCCAATCCAAGAAAGAAGCGCGGCAGCGCACCATGGCGAGTTAGCAAAATGCCTGGCAAGGGGCAAAGAACGGCGCATGGACGCGAGAATTGATTCCGGATGTGCAAATCTGGGCTGAACGTAAACACGGAAATGTCGATTACCATGTGACCCAGGCGCTAACGGGACATGAGTGCTTTAATGCCTTTGTACACAGAATAGGCAAAAGGCGAAGCGATCAATGCTGGTAGTAGATGACGCGTGCCATACGATATTCTTTTGCGAAAGATTGGACAAGCTAAGATTAGGGATGGCAAGGAAAAGTGGTGTATGGCCGGACAAGGAGAATATGACCGAAACCATGCTAGAAAGTAAAGATAATTGGAACGCAACCGCGGAGATGCTAAGAGGCATAATGAAGGCCAAGGAAGTAGATGAGAGGAGACTGGAAGCAGGCCAACAAATTAAAAAGTAACCAAAGAGCGTAAACCCAAAGTTGCCGAGTAATAATACCCCGAGAGGGTGGAAACCACGGCAGCGCTAGGGACAAGATGAGAAAAAGGGGGGAGGTGGTTTTAGTGGGTATACTATCTCTGGAAGAGAAGGAGTCCCATACTACCCAGCTAGAGGGTGCCTATAAAAGGTTTCCCCATCCTCAAAAAAAAAAAAAAAACTCCCTTTACAGTAGTTGTTATGTGAGGCGCCATTCGAGCACAGCGTCAATGCGTCAGAGTCGCTGCGCTCGAATGACGCCTCATACGTTTCCATAGTGCATAATGCTAACGCTATGTCGCCGCGTCAGTATCGCAGCGTTAGTGACGCCAAAGCCGCGTTGCTCAGAAGTCTACCTTTCAAGTGAGAACAAGAAAGTAGTCTTTGACGTCCCTCCGCTTTTCCAAGTGATGCCACTGGGCTAGTGACCCATGAGCTAGTACGCAAAATATTATGAACAGAATTTGACCCACTACCCAAAAAGTTTCGCCATCCCTCTTATATTCTTTATTTATCTAGTGTATATATTCTATATTATTATTTATCTAGTATATTATATTCTATATTAAGCAAGGGTTTCGCAGATAACCTTTCAGCACAAGATCGATCTGGGTCGGAACTAGCTGAGCTTTCGCACAAACTTTCCAAAAACCGTTTCCGTTTCCCACCGCGTGTCTACGCCAATAAGTCGAGTCAAACTGCATGATAGATCGTCCGCTAACTTTGTATCTATTTATAACTCGCGCGATTAGATGATTAATGTTAGTCTCGACTCGCTTTCGGTCCTTCCGCACTTTCTTCCCCTACCTGAAGCTCCTACACTTAACGCCCGAATACTAAAGCTAACCAAACTAATTGAGAAAAAAGACTCTTTGTGTCAGTGGAAAATTTCCCAGATCTAGTAGATAATTCTAGATAGTCTAGATAAGTCTAGATACATTATGAGCTACATATAAAGCGTAGAAACGTGTCCAGATCTATTTCTCAGAAAATTTCTCAGATCTAGTAGATAATTCTAGATAAGTCTAGATACATTATGAGCTACATATTAAGCGTAGAAACGTGTCCAGATCTATTTTTTAGAAAATTTCTCAGATCTAGTAGATAATTCTAGATAGTCTAGATAAGTCTAGATACATTATGAGCTACATATTAAGCGTATAAACGTGTCCAGATCTATTTTTCAGATAATTTCTCAGATCTAGTAGATAATTCTAGATAGTCTAGATAAGTCTAGATACATTATGAGCTACATACAAAGCGTAGAAACGTGTCCAGATCTATTTTTCAGAAAATTTCTCAGATCTAGTAGATAATTCTAGATAGTCTAGATAAGTCTAGATACATTATGAGCTACATATTAAGCGTAGAAACGTGTCCAGATCTATTTTTCAGAAAATTTCTCAGATCTAGTAGATAATTCTAGATAGTCTAGATAAGTCTAGATACATTATGAGCTACATATTAAGCGTATAAACGTGTCCAGATCTATTTTTCAGATAATTTCTCAGATCTAGTAGATAATTCTAGATAAGTCTAGATACATTATGAGCTACATACAAAGCGTAGAAACGTGTCCAGATCTATTTTTCAGAAAATTTCTCAGATCTAGTAGATAATTCTAGATAGTCTAGATAAGTCTAGATACATTATGAGCTACATATTAAGTGTATAAACGTGTCCAGATCTATTTTTCAGATAATTTCTCAGATCTAGTAGATAATTCTAGATAGTCTAGATAAGTCTAGATACATTATGAGCTACATACAAAGCGTAGAAAAGTGTCCAGATCTATTTTTCAGAAAATTTCTCAGATCTAGTAGATAATTCTAGATAGTCTAGATAAGTCTAGATACATTATGAGCTACATACAAAGCGTAGAAAAGTGTCCAGATCTATTTTTTAGAAAATTTCTCAGATCTAGTAGATAATTCTAGATAGTCTAGATAAGTTTAGATACATTATGAGCTACATATTAAGCGTAGAAACGTGTCCAGATCTATTTTTCAGAAAATTTCTCAGATCTAGTAGATAATTCTAGATAGTCTAGATAAGTCTAGATACATTATGAGCTACATACAAAGCGTAGAAACGTGTCCAGATCTATTTTTCAGAAAATTTCTCAGATCTAGTAGATAATTCTAGATAGTCTAGATAAGTCTAGATACATTATGAGCTACATATTAAGTGTATAAACGTGTCCAGATCTATTTTTCAGATAATTTCTCAGATCTAGTAGATAATTCTAGATAGTCTAGATAAGTCTAGATACATTATGAGCTACATATTAAGTGTATAAACGTGTCCAGATCTATTTTTCAGATAATTTCTCAGATCTAGTAGATAATTCTAGATAGTCTAGATAAGTCTAGATACATTATGAGATACATATTAAGTGTATAAACGTGTCCAGATCTATTTTTCAGATAATTTCTCAGATCTAGTAGATAATTCTAGATAGTCTAGATAAGTCTAGATACATTATGAGCTACATATTAAGTGTATAAACGTGTCCAGATCTATTTTTCAGAAAATTTCTCAGATCTAGTAGATAATTCTAGATAGTCTAGATAAGTCTAGATACATTATGAGCTACATATTAAGTGTATAAACGTGTCCAGATCTATTTTTCAGATAATTTCTCAGATCTAGTAGATAATTCTAGATAGTCTAGATAAGTCTAGATACATTATGAGCTACATATTAAGTGTATAAACGTGTCCAGATCTATTTTTCAGATAATTTCTCAGATCTAGTAGATAATTCTAGATAGTCTAGATAAGTCTAGATACATTATGAGCTACATATTAAGTGTATAAACGTGTCCAGATCTATTTTTCAGAAAATTTCTCAGATCTAGTAGATAATTCTAGATAGTCTAGATAAGTCTAGATACATTATGAGCTACATATTAAGTGTATAAACGTGTCCAGATCTATTTTTCAGATAATTTCTCAGATCTAGTAGATAATTCTAGATAGTCTAGATAAGTCTAGATACATTATGAGCTACATACAAATCGTAGAAACGTGTCCAGATCTATTTTTCAGAAAATTTCTCAGATCTAGTAGATAATTCTAGATAGTCTAGGTAAGTCTAGATACATTATGAGCTACATATTAAGCGTAGAAACGTGTCCAGATCTATTTTTCAGAACATTTCTCAGATCTAGTAGATAATTCTAGATAGTCTAGATAAGTCTAGATACATTATGAGCTACATATTAAGCGTAGAAACGTGTCCACATCTATTTTTCAGAAAATTTCCCAGAACTAGTAGATAATTCTAGATAGTCTAGGTCATGGTAGCGAACCTATGGCACGCGTGCCACAACTGACACGTAGGAAAATGTTATTGGTAAGCGAACATCTCGCGCATGCCTTCTAAACTTGTTAAACTATCTTTTCTAAAATAAATTTTTAAGTTTCTCAATCTACTTTTGTTCGTAATTGCAAAAGGGCGCACAAAAATTATCAAATTTAAAAAAAACACCAAAGCCGTATTTACAAAGCTACAATTTTGAAATTTGGGACTTCGTGAGATCTCGTAAGAATATCAAATCATACCACGTTTTATCAAAATCCGTCCATGGGTTTGCCTGTAATTTCAAAAGGCGCACAAAAATTTCCAAAACTCACGAAAGCAGCATTTAAATGCTGATAAAGCATATAATTTTGAAAATTGGCAATTTGTGAGATTTCGCAAGAATATCAAATCATACCAAGTTTCATTAAAATCCGTCGATTGGTTTGTCCGTAATTGTAAAAGGCGCACAAAAAACTACAAACTACAAAAAATCACAAAAGCCGTATTTATAAAGCTACAATTTTGAAATTTGGCAATTTGTGAGATTTTGCAAGAATATCAAGTCATAACAAGTTTCATTAAAATCCGTCGATTGGTTTGTCCGTAATTACAAAAGGCGCACAAAAATTTACAAACTTAAAAAAATCACAAAAGCCGTATTTACAAAGCTACAATTTTGAAATTAGGGAATTTGTGAGATCTCGTAAGAATATCAAATCATATCTCGTTTTATCAAAATCTATATATTGCTTTGCCCGTAATTTCAAAAGGCGCACAAAAATTTCCAAAATTCATAAAAGCAGCATTTACAAAGCTACAATTTTGAAAATTGGCAATTTGTGAGATTTCGCAAGAATATCAAATCATACCAAGTTTCATCTAAATCCGTCGATTGGTTTGTCCATAATTGCAGAAGGCGCACAAAACTTCAAAAAATAACCAAAGCCGTATTTACAAAGCTACAATTTTGAAATTTGTGAGATCTCGTAAGAATATCAAATCATACCACGTTTTATCAAAATCCGTCAATTGGTTTGCCCGCAATTTCAAAGGGCGTACAAAAAATTACAAAATTCACGAAAGCCGTATTTACAAAGCTACAACTTTTAAATATGGCAATATGTGAGATTTCGCAAGAATATCAAATCACACCATAATTTATCAAAATCCGTAGATTGGTTTGTCCATAATTGCAAAAAGTGCACAAAAATTTACAAATTTTAAAAATTCACAAAAGCCGTATTTATAAAGCTACAATTTTGAAATTAGGGAATTTGCAAGATCTCGTAAGAATATCAAATCATACTATGTTTTATCAAAATCCGTTGATTGGTTTGCCCGTAATTTCAAAGGGTGTACAAAAATTTCCAAAATTCACGAAAGCCGTATTTACAAAGCTACAATTTGGAAATTTGGCCATTTGTGGGACTCCGTAAGAATATCACATCATACTACATTTCATTAAAATTCGTCAATTGGTTTACCTGTAATTGCAAACGGCGCACAAAAATTTAAAATTTAAAAAATTCACCAAAGCCGTATTTACAAAGCTACAATTCTGAAATTTGGGAATTTGTGAGATTTCGCAAGAATATCAAATCAAACCAAGTTGCATCAAATTCCATCGGAAGGTTTGTCCGTAATTGCAAAAGGCGCACAAAAAAACACAAACTTCAAAAACTCACAAAAGCCTTATTTACAAAGCTACAATTTTTAAATTTGGTAATTTGTAATATCTTGTAAAAATATCAATTCATCCATTTGTGTCATCAAAATCCGTCGATTGGTTTGTCCGTAATTGCAAAAGACGGCACAAAATTTACAAATTTAAAAAATTCACGAAAGCCGTATTTACAAAGTTACAATTTTGAAATTTGTGAGATCTCGTAAGAATATCAAATCATACCACGTTTTATCAAAATCCGTCGATTGGTTTGCCCGTAATTTCAAAAAGCGCACAAAAATTTCAAAAATTCACAAAAGCCTTATTTACAAAGCTACAATTTTTAAATTTGGTAATTTGTGATATCTTGTAAGAATGTCAATTGACACCAAGTTTCATCAAAATCCGTCGATTGGTTTGTCCGTAATTGCAAAAGACGCACAAAAAATTTCAAATTTCAGAAATTTACGAAAGCCTTATTTACAAAGCTACAATTTTGAAATTTTGGAATTTGTGAGATCTAGTACGAATATCAAATCATACCACGTTTTATCAAAATCAGTTGGTTGGTTTGCCCGTAATTTCAAAAGGCGCACAAAAATTTCAAAAATTCACAAAGCCACCGTATTTACAAAGCTACAATTTTGGAATTTATAATATCTTGTAAGAATATTAATTCATACCAAGTTTCATCAAAATTTGTCGATTGGTTTGTCCGTAATTGCAAAAGACGCACAAAAATTTACAAATTTAAAAAATTCATGAAAGCCGTATTTACAAAGCTACAATTTTGAAATTTAGGGATTTGTGAGATCTCGTAAGAATATCGAATCGTACCACGTTTTATCAAAATCTGTCGATGGGTTTTGCCCGTAATTTCGAAAGGCGCACAAAAATTTCAAAAATTCACAAAAGCCGTATTTACAAAGCTACAATTTTTAAATTTGTTAATTTGTGATATCTTGTAAGAATATCAATTCATACCAAGTTTCATCAAAATTCGTCGATTGGTTTGTCCGTAATTGTAAAAGACGCCAAAAAATTTACAAATTTCAAAAATTCACGAAGGCCGTATTTACAAAGCTACAATTTTGAAACTTGGGAATTTGTGCGATACGTAAGAATATCAAATTATACCACGTTTTATCAGAATCCGTCGATTGGCTTGCCCGTATATGGAGGGAGCATAGAGGGAGCTTTTGTCAACACCTCACACGAGGCTGTCGGGGCGGCCCTTGAAAGAAGGAATATCGACAGCACTATCTTAAAGTGGATGGGAGAAATGCTGAGAACTAGAACGGCGGAGACACAAGTGGGAAAAGACACCATTAAGATCTCCACAACTCGAGGGTGCCCACAGGGAGGTGTACTATTACCGCAAATGTGGAGCCTGGTAGTTGATGAACTACTGGTTAGGCTAAACGACCTAGACATCAAATGTCAAGGTTACGCCGATGACATAGTCATAATGGCTAGAGGGAAATTTGAGGGAACGCTCTGTGAAATTGTTCAGAGAGGCCTCAACGTAACTAGTAGATGGTGTCAAACAGTGGGACTGAAACTCAACCCGAGCAAAACCATGGTGATACCATTTACTAGAAGGAGAAAACTAAACAGCCTACATCCCATACTCATAGATGGTAAGGCAGTAGAATACCAACAGGAGATAAGCTATCTGGGTATCACACTAGATAGCAAACTCCTATGGAATAGACACGCTGAGGCAGTGGTAGGTAAAGCCAAACGCGCCCTAATGGTGTGCAGAAATCTGGCAGGAAAAACGTGGGGTTGTAACCCCACTATCCTGCATTGGATGTACACCATGATAGTGAGACCTGCAATCACTTATGGGGCAGTTGCGTGGGGAAGTAGAATCAAGCTGGCCTCTATGAGGAAACAGCTTGAGAAGATTCAAAGACTGGCGTGTGTCTGCATCACGGGGGCGATGGGGTCGTGTCCGACAGCAGCATTGGAGCTGCTGCTGGATCTGACTCCGCTGCACCTTGTGGTGGAGAGCGCCGCCAGATCGGCGATCGTAAGATTCAGCAAGGAAGGAATGGGCAGAGTTAAAATAATCGGGAGCAGAGACCGAAACAGCCTCGCTGCCAAGATCCCCTGGCTGGAAGTACCAAAAGACGAAATGGTATGCAAATACCACTTCGAGAAAAACTACACAGCAATGTGTAGTAGTAAAGCCGATTGGAGCGACGAATCCTCAGCATACCACATAGAGCAAAATGCCATCAAGTGGTATACAGATGGTTCGAAGACAAAGGAAGGCACTGGTGCAGGAGTGTTTGGACCTCGTCCCAGATACTTCGAATCCATGGGAACATCCCCAAGTATCTTCCAAGCAGAGGTACACGCAATCGAAAGATGTGCACAGTTTAACCTCGACAGGAATTACCGCAAAAAACGAATTGCTATCCTGTCAGATAGCCAAGCAGCCATCAAGGCCATTAGCTCATACACCATCAGATCCAAACTGGTATGGGACTGTGTGGGGAAGCTGAACAAGCTTGGCAGGGATAATAAAGTAACGCTATACTGGGTACCAGGACACACTGGTATAGACGAAAACGAAGAAGCCGATCACCTAGGCAAACAAGGGATCCAGTAACACCTTTATAGGTTCGAAACCCTTTTGCGGTATGAGCGTGAACACCATCCGCAAAAGTTTAGATGAAGAAATAAGAGGAAAATGGATGAAAACCTGGAAAGAACTTCCAGGGCTAAGGCAATCCAAAGTGATGCTGGGATCTTTTAACCAGAAGAGAACAGAAGTTTGCCTGAAACTAAGCAGGAACAAGCTCAGAATTCTGACAGGAGCCCTGACGGGACACTGCAGACTTAGGAAACATCTCAAGGCCCTAGGCCTAGAGGAGGATGATGGATGCAGATTCTGTGGCTCAGCAGAGGAAACCCCCATACATCTGTTTAAAGACTGCGGAGCATTACTCCGCAAGAGACAGATGTACCTTGGGGCTCACTGCTTGAACACAGAGGAGCTGCAGGCCTTGAATCCCACCCAGATCCTGAGATTCCTAAAGGAATCAGGATTGGAGAAGGCGCTCTAAGTGGGTAAGTACACCAACACTTGGAGGAGGAGGGTGGGGTACAATAGATCTATAAAGGTCGCAGTACAAGTCGTCACCACCATATCTACAATCTACAACTTAAGAAAGGATAGTTTAAGGCAAACAATATTTCCTAAACCTTAAGAAACTAAATAGGAAGTGGTATATAGAAAGTAAAATTTGGCAAAGCAGTGTAAATCAGGCTTTTTACAAAATCACTACGAACTATTACGGGAACGTCGCGTGATCACTCCACGGGGTCGCTGCGGCAAGTATAGTCTTGATTTGTCTCGAGATTTTTGGAAAACATCTCAAATCTAGTCTATTATCCCAGCTAGTCTACATACATTCTAGGCTACATATTAGGCGCAGAAACGTGTGTAGATCTAGACTAACTAAACTAATTTAGAAGAGATAACTACAGCTCTATATAGTCTTGATTTGTCTCAAGGGTTTTGGATAACTTCCTATATCTAGTCCACACTCCAAATTAGTGTATATAGCTAGTCCAGTTATATAAAACATAGTTTATTTGAAGCCCAGAAGTTGGCAACCTCTAGTGCATTTGGTGAGGCATGCAATAAGTCTATCAGTACATGTTGTAGGCTTGGAGACTTCTTCGGCGCCTGAATAATGCCTTGCCTTCACAGGCAAACACTCATGCAGATATCCGAGCTGATCATATTGCACGCCACCTTGTACAACTAGGTCTGGTATGAAAATTGTTGAGAGGCAAGAAACCACCTCCTTACAACAACCATTCACCCGGGATGAGATAGATCTTGTACTGATGCCAAAATGGCAAGGCCGCGGGCCTCGATGAAATAAGAGACACTGTTTACACTGGAGCAGATGGGAGGTCGTCTGGATCTTCCCACAAGGACTCCACTTGAAAACCCCATTTTAGCAAGGTGGTTTTAGAACTTGAGGTCTGTTGAGTCATCTCCATGTACTCATTTCTCTCTGTAGCCAGGGGGAAGCTTCTCGCTTGGCTTCGGCCAGTCTTTAGAGCTATTGTCTGGACGGCATCCCAAAGCTGGCTTTTGAGCTGCCCCACGATCATCACCAGGGCGTACCACAGGTGCCTACGAGAAGGTGTCTTCGCCGACGTATGGAAAAGGCAACGCCTTGTCCTGATCCTAAAACCCGGGAAGCCCCCCGCGGAACCATCCTCGTATCGCCCACTGTGTATGCTTGACACAACGGGCAAAATCCTGGAGAAGATCGTCCAGGAGCGCCTTCGCGGCTGCGTGGAGCAACAACTGACGGACAACCAGTACGGTTTCAGACCTGCGAGGTCGTCTACCGATGCGGTGGAGGAGGTGAAGCGACTGGTCACTAGCCACATTTGCGGACCACTTAGGAGGAGGAGACTCTGTCTCATGGTTGCACTGGATGTTAGAAATGCTTTTAACTCCGCAAGATGGGACATGTGAGGCCCTCCGCCGGGACTTCAACGTCCCCGGGTACTTGAGAAACATCATCCTGAGTTACCTCAGTGACAGAGTACTATTCGCGGAGACGACGACTGGAGTCAGGGAGTTCAGCATGGGCAGGCGCTCCTCAGGGGTCGGTTCTTGGCCCGGACTTATAGAACGTCCTGTACAACGGACTACTGAAGCTGCCCTTGCCAATGGATTGTCGGCTGGTAGCGTGCGCAGACGACGTGGTGGTCCTCATACTCAGCACCGACTGTGACGCCATCGCTGTACTGTTCGGGGAAGCCATGGACATTATCTGGGAATGGATGGAGTCAGTCGGCCTCTCCCTGGCCGAACAGAAGACTGAGGCAGTGCTTTTCACTGGCAGAAAGGTTAGGACCTCAATGGTACTAACCTACCGAGGATGCACTATCATAAAGCCATAAAGTACCTGGGAGTGATGCTGGATCAGAGGCTCAACTTCAAGGAACACCTCAGATACGCAGGAAACAAAGCCGCTACAACTGCCGCAGCTATCTTCAGGATATTGCCCAACATTGGAGGTCCGCGCGGTGCCAGGAGAAGGGTGCTCGCATGCGTTAGCACCTCGATATTGCTGTATGCGGCGCCGACCTGGCCAGAAATGACGGAGGTTCCCGCATACCTAAGGCTGATAGCCTCCGCACACAGGACGAGTGCACTGAGGATCGAATGCGCCTACCGGACTGTATCTGCAGATGCAGCACAGGTCATCGCTGGCCTGCCGCCAATAGACCTGCTTGCTAAAGAGCGCATGCGACAATATAAAAAGAAGAAGGGGCCGGACGATCCCCAACAGACGGAGGCCGACAACGATCGAGCACAGACCGAGAGGACGATCACCCTTACGCAGTGGCAGGAAAGATGGAACACATCAAGTAACGGTCGCTGGACCTATCGCTTGATCCCGTCCATCGAACCGTGGATCTGTAGGATGTACGGTGATGTGAATTATCACCTCACCCAAATACCCACGGGACATGATGGCTTCCGTGAGTATCTTCACCGAATAGGGGCAGCAGTAACACCCGACAGTCCCCAGTGCCCAGGGATCTCGGAGACTGCAGAACACGTCCTGCTGGAATGCCCCAGATTCCAACAGGAGAGACAGAGATGGGAGTGTATTTCTGACGCACGCATAACTGCCGCTGGATACGGTGCGTCATTGATGCACTCGGAGGAGCAATGGAATGCTGGCTGCCGTAAACATCCTGAAGACACTACGCCTCCAGGAGGAGGCGGATAGGCCCAGGAGAGCAGGGCGCAGAGGAAGGCATGAGAAAAAACAAGTAACTCGACAGAAGTGAACGTCGGCAGGGCCGAAGCTTCCCCCTGAAATGAGATGAATGGAACGGGCTGTGCGACATGGATGGGATGGAATGGATGGGACGAAAATTTTAGGTTTGTGGGATGGGACAGCGTGGGATGGGACAATGACAGGGATCCGTTCCACGGGATGGGATCTGGAACGAGAAACTCGTCCCATGCTCATCTCCAGTGTGAGGTCTATGTAGCCCCACGTTATGGAGAGTGTGAGGTCTATGTAGCCCCACGATAAATAACGTGTGAGGTCTATGTAGGCCCAAGTTATGGAGGGTGTGAGGTCTATGTAGCCCCACGATAAATAAAGTGTGAGGTCTATGTAGCCCCACGTTATGGAGGGCGTGAGGTCTATGTAGCCCCACGATAAATAAAGTGTGAGGTCTATGTAGCCCCACGTTATGGAGGGTGTGAGGTCTATGTAGTAGCCCCACGATAAATAAAGTGTGAGGTCTATGTACCTTACACCCGTTTAACGTGGGGCTGCATAGACCAGACGAGGAATGACGAGGTTCCAGAACATATCATCTTTCCCTACTGATGCGAAACTCAGTTAGTTATCTAGAGAGAACCTTTTACTTTTCAATAGATATTGGTTGATTTCCGCGCGAACTCTAGATCTAATATATGACAATGTGACAAGAACCGTTGGTTTAAACCCGGTTAGATTAGGTTACCCCCAACAAAACGGGCAGATAAATCAAGACAACATTCGCGCGGCAGCGCGGACTCTCGATCCCATATAGGACAATGTGGCAAGGACCGTTGGTTTAACATCGGTTAGATTAGGTTGTCCGCCGCGTGGTGGGCAGATAATGCCGCGGCAGCGCAAACTCTCGATCCCATATAGGACAATGTGGCAAGGACCGTTGGTTTAACCAACGATTATTAAACTAAGATTAATAAACTAAGTATGCGATAGATTCCTTGTTGTTGGCTAGTGGAATAGCGGAGATGTTGCGGTTGATTCCGTTTGAAAGCGACGCAATTACTCTAGTTATCCGTATAGAGCTCGGTATTGAAATGGAGTTACAGTTTCGCGAGAGAAACTTGTATTTTTATAAATATTTGCGATATTAAATTCAGCATGGACGGGTGCATAGAAATCCGCACTGAGTGAGACTAATTGAGAGTCGGCCAGGAATTTCAATGCTTTGTGCGAAATATCACAAATCTGTCTGTAATTTGCAAACTGGTCTCAAACCGTTACAATAAGTTTATCTTTGTTGAAACTGTGTCTAGTACTAGTCTACAACCGCCACAGTAACTGTTTTAGCTAAATCTAGAGTAGATTTGCAAAAATTTGTCTGTCTGTAATTTGCAATCTAGTCTAAAGCCGCTACAATAACTTTATCCGTCTATTTTAACTAAATCTAGACTAGATTTGCAAAAATTTGTTCGTTTGTCTGTAATAGACCTTTTCACAGTTGACTTTTTTTGTGCGCATGTGTCAATATCCGCCATGTTATACGTCAGAAAGTGCCCGAACTTTATGACGTATCACTAAATATGTGCCCGAAACTTTCATATTCCCGCCTTTTAAAATTGGCGGATGCGCATGCGCTTAACTAACCGTAAAAAGGTCTATTTGCAAACTAGTCTAAAGCTGCCAAAATCATTTTATCCGTCTGTTTTTGCTAAAACTAGCTTTGCAAAAAATTTGTAATTTGCAAACTAGTACTTTTATCGTAAATCTAGACTAGATTTGCGAACGAACGTATGTTCTGTAATTTCGATCAAGTCTGATTGATTGGTGCGTGCGAATGCATTTTTGCAGACACCAACGTTTATATTGTCTCACCGAGTAGACTGGGTGGTTTGCAGTGTGCAAATTACAGGTTGGTTTTCTGCAGATTTTTTTCGAAGAGTTTGGGCGGGGGCGGGCGGTGCGGGGAAACATGCGAAATTTCGCGGCCGAGCGCGAACGGTCTTTGTCAAAATATTATTGCCAAGTCCGAACTTGCCGGTGTTTGTTCAGCCGGCCCCGCTTTCATTTCTCCAAAACTCGACGGATTTGTTGACTTTATAAACTAATTCAGTTAGTCCATATATTTCTGCGCTTAAAACCCCTTAACATACAATGACGTCTCTAAGACGTCATGTATATGTGATAAGATCACATGTATATGGACACCTCAACGCGCATTTTATTTCTACGTCTAGGGGTTAATATTTTGTCCGGAATGTATCTAGACTAGCTGGGATAATTGACTAGATTTGGGAAGTTTTCCAAAAACCTCCAGACAAATCAAGTCTAGATAGAGCTGTAGTTGACTAGAAACTTTATAAATTAGTTTAGTTAGTCCACATGTCAGCGCTTGATAATTAGAACACAGACTTATCTAAATTAGCTGCGACCTTAGACTAGAACAGGGATGGCGAAAACCTATGACCCGCGGGTCACACACTGACCCGCACAGGCTTTTTAAGTGACCCAGGCATTGATTTTCCAACTTTTATTATTTTCTTATAAAAATTTCTCAGCCACAAATGAAGAAGTAAATCGTTACAGACGGAATGCAAGTAAAGCGGGCAGTCAGCGAGTTTGAACAACAATAAACTCGACGACAATGCGTTTCTCTGTTCGATAAATTCGCTTATCTGTGCGAAACTAAGCAAATAATGCGAGTTTTCTTATCTAGAAATTAATTGCGTTTGTTTGCATTGCAATTTGCAATTTTAAGGCCGATTCTCATATGCGCGACACTCAGCTACGCGACATCGCCTGTCAAATAATGATTACATTGTTTTAAATGGGCACGTTCTCACTTGCGCTACGATACAGCTACGCGACGTGCCCATTTAAAACAATTTAATTATTATTTGACAGCCGATGTCGCACGACATTGCGTAGCTGAGTGTCGCGCATATGGGAAACGACCTTTGAATGTGCACGTCGCGTAGCCATGGTGAGAACGTGCCCATTTAAAACAATGCAATCATTATTTGACAGGCGATGTCGCACGACGTCGCGTAGCTAAGTGTCGCGCATATGGGAATCGACATTTACAGTTTACATTGCAGATGTTTGCATTGCAGTTTTGAGGCCGATTCTCATATACGCGACACTCAGCTACGCGACATCACGCGACATCACCTGTCAAATAATGATTACATTGTTTTAAATGGGCACGTTGTCACTATGACTACGCGACGTGCCCATTTAAAACAATGTAATCATTATTTGACACTCGATGTCGCACGACGTCGCGTAGCTAAGTGTCGCGCATATGGGAATCGACCTTGTAATTTAAAACAATGTAATCATTATTTGACAGGCGATGTCGCACGACGTGGCGTAGCTGAGTGTCGCGCATATGGGAATCGACCTTTATAGTTTGCATTGCAGATGAAACGATTTGGTAAGCTAGACTACTTCAATAGATCTGGCAAAGACGGACAGACACAGTTATTGAAATGGTTTTAGACAATATGCAAATACTGCTTTCCAAATTACAGACGAATGCACTAATTAATTATTATTTGACAGCCGATGTCGCACGACATTGCGTAGCTGAGTGTCGCGCATATGGGAATCGACCTTTGAATGTGCACGTCGCGTAGCCATAGTGAGAACGTGCCCATTTAAAACAATGCAATCATTATTTTACAGGCGATGTCGCACGACGTCGCGTAGCTAAGTGTCGCACATATGGGAATCGACATTTACAGTTTGCATTGCAGATGTTTGCATTGCAGTTTTAAGGCCGATTCTCATATACGCGACACTCAGCTACGCGACATCGCCTGTCAAATAATGATTACATTATTTTAAATGGGCACGTTGTCACTATGACTACGCGACGTGCCCATTTAAAACAATGTAATCATTATTTGACACTCGATGTCGCACGACGTCGCGTAGCTAAGTGTCGCGCATATGGGCACCGACCTTTACAGTTTGCATTGTAGATGTTTGCATTGCAGTTTGCAGTTTTAAGGCCGATTCTCATATACGCGACACTCAGCTACGCGACGTCATGCGACATCGCCTGTCAAATAATGATTACATTGTTTTAAATGGGCACGTTGTCACTATGACTACGCGACGTGCTCATTTAAAACAATGTTAACATTATTTGACAGGCGATGTCGCAGGACGTGGCGTAGCTGAGTGTCGCGCATATGGGAATCGACCTTTATAGTTTGCATTGCAGATGAAACGATTTGGAAAGCTAGACTACTTCAATAGATCTGGCAAAGACGGACAGACACAGTTATTGAAACGGTTTTAGACAATATGCAAATACTGCTTTCCAAATTACAGACGGACGCACTAATTAATTATTATTTGACAGCCTATGTCGCACGACATTGCGTAGCTGAGTGTCGCGCATATGGGAATCGACCTTTGAATGTGCACGTCGCGTAGCCATAGTGAGAACGTGCCCATTTAAAACAATGCAATCATTATTTGACAGGCGATGTCGCACGACGTCGCGTAGCTAAGTGTCGCGCATGTGGGAATCGACATTTACAGTTTGCATTGCAGATGTTTGCATTGCAGTTTTGAGGCCGATTCTCATATACGCGACACTCAGCTACGCGACGTCATGCGACATCGCCTGTCAAATAATGATTACATTGTTTTAAATGGGTACGTTGTCACTATGACTACGCGACGTGCCCATTTAAAACAATATAATCATTATTTGACACTCGATGTCGCACGACGTCGCGTAGCTAAGTGTCGCGCATATGGGAATCCACCTTTACAGTTTGCATTGTAGATGTTTGCATTGCCGTTTGCAGTTTTGAGGCCGATTCTCATATACGCGACACTCAGCTACGCGACGTCATGAGACATCGCCTGTCAAATAATGATTACATTGTTTTAAATGGGCACGTTGTCACTATGACTATGCGACGTGCTCATTTAAAACAATGTAATCATTATTTGACAGGCGATGTCGCACGACGTGGCGTAGCTGAGTGTCGCGCATATGGGAATCGACCTTTATAGTGTGCATTGCAGATGAAACGATTTGGTAAGCTAGACTACTTCAATAGATCTGGCAAAGACGGACATACACAGTTATTGAAACGGGTTTAGACAATATGCAAATACTGCTTTCCAAATTACAGACGAATGCACTAATTAATTATTATTTGACAGCCGATGTCGCACGACATTGCGTAGCTGAGTGTCGCGCATATGGGAATCGACCTTTGAATGTGCACGTCGCGTAGCCATAGTGAGAACGTGCCCATTTAAAACAATGCAATCATTATTTTACAGGCGATGTCGCACGACGTCGCGTAGCTAAGTGTCGCACATATGGGAATCGACATTTACAGTTTGCATTGCAGATGCTTGCATTGCAGTTTTAAGGCCGATTCTCATATACGCGACACTCAGCTACGCGACATCGCCTGTCAAATAATGATTACATTGTTTTAAATGGGCACGTTGTCACTATGACTACGCGACGTGCCCATTTAAAACAATGTAATCATTATTTGACACTCGATCTCGCACGACGTCGCGTAGCTAAGTGTCGCGCATATGGGAATCGACCTTTACAGTTTGCATTGTAAATGTTTGCATTGCAGTTTGCAGTTTTGAGGCCGATTCTCATATACGCGACACTTAGCTACGCGACGTCATGCGGCATCGCCTGTCAAATAATGATTACATTGTTTTAAATGGGCACGTTGTCACTATGACTACGCGACGTGCTCATTTAAAACAATGTACTCATTATTTGACAAGCGAAGTCGCACGACGTGGCGTAGCTGAGTGTCGCGCATATGGGAATCGACCTTTATAGTTTGCATTGCAGATGAAACGATTTGGTAAGCTAGACTACTTCAATAGATCTGGCAAAGACGGACAGACACAGTTATTGAAACGGTTTTAGACAATATGCAAATACTGCTTTCCAAATTACAGACGGACGCAATAATTAATTATTATTTGACAGCCGATGTCGCACGACATTGCGTAGCTGAGTGTCGCGCATATGGGAATCGACCTTTGAATGTGCACGTCGCGTAGCCAAAGTGAGAACGTGCCCATTTAAAACAATGCAATCATTATTGGACAGGCGATGTCGCACGACGTCGCGTAGCTAAGTGTCGCGCATATGGGAATCGACATTTACAGTTTGCATTGCAGATGTTTGCATTGCAGTTTTAAGGCCGATTCTCATATACGCGACACTCAGCTACGCGACGTCACGCGACATCGCCTGTCAAATAATGATTACATTGTTTTAAATGGGCACGTTGTCACTATGACTACGCGACGTTCCCATTTAAAACAATGTAATCATTATTTGACACTCGATGTCGCACGACGTCGCGTAGCTAAGTGTCGCGCATATGGGAATCGACCTTTACAGTTTGCATTGCAGATGTTTGCATTGCAGTTTTAAGGCCGATTCTCATATACGCGACACTCAGCTACTCGACGTCATGCGACATCGCCTGTCAAATAATGATTACATTGTTTTAAATGGGCACGTTGTCACTATGACTACGCGACGTGCTCATTTAAAACAATGTAATCATTATTTGACAAGCGATGTCGCACGACGTGGCGTAGCTGAGTGTCGCGCATAAGGGAATCGACCTTTATAGTTTGCATTGCAGATGAAACGATTTGGTAAGCGACTACTTCAATAGATCTGGCAAAGACGGACAGACACAGTTATTGAAACGGTTTTAGACAATATGCAAATACTGCTTTCCAAATTACAGACGGACGCACGGATTTTATAAAATTTAGACTGTCTCGATGGATTTAGAAAAGACAAATTTGCCGCGGCGGTTTTTGATAATAGATTAATTAGTTTGCAAATTGGCAACAAACCGCTAATTGGCGATTGTTTAATTGAATCGTCGGTTGTGATTTAGTGGGACGGGATAATGTAGACTACGACCTTGCAGTCCGAACAATTGAATTCGTGCGATTATTTCCAATTATCTCGCATTTGTTCGTTCTCCGCCGAAAAACAAGAACAGCAAAAACGCATTAATTAACAATTAGCGATTTCAAATCATCGTGTAGATAGTCAAATCTTGCCCAGTCTTGTTCAGTGAAGTCCAGTCTTGTCTAGTCTTGTCCAGTTTTGTCCTTTCTAGTCGAGCCAGTCCAGTCTAGTTAATTCTAGTACAATCTAATCCTGTCTAGTCCAGTCTAGTCTAGACGTGGTCAGACTTGTCCAGTCTAATACAGGCTCCATACATTTTTCAACTGCCCCAGATGGGCGAAACAACGGCTGGCAATGGAAAAAAAGGTGGGAGGAAAGCTGACCCCAGAAAACCTACAGGAGACAATGCTACAAAGCAGAGAATGTTGGAAAGCAGTGTAGATGCTAGCAACATCTGTCATAATAGCAAAAGAGAAGGACGAAACGGATCGCAAAAAAAGAGAAATAAGATAAACAGAAGGCAAACCCCGAGCGAAATAATGCTGAGAAGGCAGACCCGCAAGGGGTCAGAATTGAGGAGTGGGTTTTTTAGTGGGTAGTCAAGCCACTGAGGCGAGTAGTCCCACACTCCCCAGAGCAATTTGGAGCACTGGGGGGCGTAAAAAAAGTCTAGCACAGGCTAGTCCTATTTAATCTAGTCCAATCTAGTCCAGACGAAGCAAGTCTTGTCCAGTCTAGTCTGGTCTAGTCCAGTCTAGTATACTCTTGTCCAGTCTAGTTCAGTCTAATCCAGTCTAGTGCAGTCTCACCACGGCACAAATAAAAGAAGAAACTAAAAGGAAATGGCAGGAGAAATGGAATGAACTGCAAGATAAGGGAGAGTGGACCAAAAAACTGATCCCGAATATAATAAAGTAGACAAACAGGTCTACATCAGGACATGGAGGACAGGTCAGGACATGGAGAGGTGGGATACTACATCACACAAATTCTGGGTGGCCATGGCTGTTTTGCAACCTACCTCAAACGGTTCCATCGACAGGAATCGGAAGACTACACCCACTGTGGGGAGGCAGACACAGTGGAAAATACCGCTTACCACTGAAAGACTTGAGATGGAGGTACGCATAGAAGACACCTTAACCAACACGAACATGACGGCAATCATGCTGAGGAGTGATAAATACTGGAAGGTTGTAGAAAAGGGTATGAAGAAAATTATTGATAAAAAGGAAGAGGAAGAAAGAAGAAGGAATAAACAACTAGTGAGAACGAAATATTAGAACAGCCCTCCCTTGAAGAAATGCTTTTGCGATGCCGAGGGATGCAGGGAGCATTCCAGGGGGACCACTTGTCAAGTTAACGAAAGTACTTGCTAAGTCCACCCCTAAAAAAAAAGTCTAGAACAGTCTAGTCCAGTCTCTAATGTATTCCAATTCATAATTCAAAAAAGCAAAGCTGCACTGATCAGAGATAAATCTCGAAACGCGTCTGCATAGAAAGAAATGATCTTAAAAACAATATTATTTATCTATTACTCGTTTAGTTACATGAAAGTTGTACTGCGACTAGTAATAACATGCAAAAGTCTGTTGTATAATTCAATATTCGGTGGGATATTAGCCAGAAAGTAGTTGTTTCAACATGAGATTTGTTCATTTCTGTAGCTCTAGTAGCTCTATAATATTAACTCTTAATAGAATAAGACTTAATATTAAGACTTAATATTATAGAGCTACGGACAGGTTGAATATATTCATATATTCAAGCTATATTTCGTCTTTAACAAATTTAAATAATAAAAGTCTGGAAGCAAATGCTGTAACTATACTGGTCCGGCTCAGTGCGAGAGCGGAGAGCCGGCAATGTATTCATACATATTAAATAAATAAGACGTAACTATACTGGATGTCAACATGCATGTGACAACATACTTCAAATCATCGACACAATAAGGTTAGAACGTTAAACTAGTAAAAAAGCACAGTGACGGGAACACTATTTGGTCGTGTAATCTAGATTAACCTCGGGGTAGACCACGTAAGAGATGGCGAGATGACTGCATCGACGACCTAAAGATATTAGGTGTGAGAAACTGGCTGCAATTGGTTAACAGCAGGGAGAGATGGAAGGATGTTGTAACTCAAGCCAAGGCCCACCCAGGGCTGTAGAGCTACAGAAGAAGAAGAATCTAGATTAACCTAGATTTAATCTAGATTAGGTTATGGTTAGGTTAAGTTATTTAGATTCAGTCAGGAAATTTATTTTCACTACGTCTACGTTTTTTGTATGGTGACGCGAGATATTGCCATAGTAAAAACAAACAGAAATCGTTTAATAATGAAATTCCATTTGATTGACATTGGATTTTTACGCACGATTTAGATACTTTTACACACGATTATAATAATGGCATCCTTCACATAAAATAATGTATTTATTAATGTGTTTATTTCGGTGTGTCAGTAGATAAAAAATTTTATTTTCTTCCATACCAATACCAATTTTATATTCAAGTAACTATATTTGAATTAAGCGCCAAATTTTGTAACCAGATTGAACATTTGTCATGCAGGGTTCCCAACTTAGGAGGTTACTAAGTTAGTTAGGCGCATGCGCGTCCGTCGTGTTTAAAAGGCGCGAATTTGATAGTTTCGGACACATTTTGTTATTTTCATTATACGTTTCATTATGGTTATACGTCAAAAGTGCCCGAAAAACATGGCGGAAATTGACAAATGCGGACAAAAAAACAATGAAAGGTCCATTGGCAAAATATGTTAAATCTTGACTAGGTTTGTCCAGTTTGTTCTAATCTGGTGTTATCGTGAATAATAACACCAGATTAGAACAAACTGGACAAACCTAGTCAAGATTTAACATATTTTGCCAATGGACCTTTTCATTGTTTTTTTTGTATAATAATTTCTCAAATATTCAACAAAATCTGTTCGTCTGTTCGCTTTTTATAGAAAATAAATTCTGCGCCTTTCAAGAAAATCTTGTAAAACTAGTCAAGTTAATATTAGCAATGTTGAAGTTTCGGGTTTGCAAATTTGAAACTTTTTAGGGCATTAAAAGAGACTTTCAAGAATAGTTCCGGAAATTTTGATCAAAACCTGTTCGTCCGTTCGCTTTTTACAGAAGATAAATTTCGCGCCTAGCAAGAAAATTTTGTAAAACTAGTAAAGTTAATATTTGCAAAGTTGTAATTTCTGCAATTTCCAGTTTGCAAATTTGAAACTTTTCAGGGAATTAAAAGAGACTTTCAAGAATAATTCCTGAAATTTTGATAAATTTGATGAAAATAATTTTACCGTTTTAAGAGCGTTAAGACTTTTAAGAGCGTTAAGACTTTTAAGACCGTTTAAGCTTGGCATTAAATAGACCTTTTTACGGTTAGTTAGGCGCATGTGCGTCCGTCATGTTTAAAAGGCGGGAATTTGAAAGTTTTGGGCACATTTTGTTATTTTCATTGGTTATGCGCAAAAAGTGCTCGAAAAATATGGCGGAAATTGACACATGCGCACAAAAAATACCAACTATGAAATAGTTATTTACAATAGAGTGTGGAAAGTTTGATTTTACAACGCGACAGCTCGAAAGGCGTGTTCCCCATTAGCTGGAGCGCTGTAAAATCATTTCCGCACGAAATTTGTATACATTTTTTTGGTCGATAATTATTATTTAAGACACAAATAGACCCTCCGCCTCCACTTCCGGACCCCCACTCCCGCCCCCACGCCCGGTTCCCATCCCAATTTCCGGTTCCCACCCCACTTCCGGCACCCACCCCCACTTCCGGTGCGTTTTTTCTCCATTTATGTGTTTATATTTTATTACAATTGTTCCGGGTTCCCAACTTAGGGGGTTTCCCCCCAAATTTAGGGGGTAAATAAGTGGTATGGGATTTTTTTAGGGGTTTTATATTTTTAGGGATTTATTTATTGTTATTAATTTTTTATAGAAAAATAACGGTTTAAAAATATATGCCCTAGGATAACTCAAGCTAGCCAATCATAGTTATATAATTGTTGACCTGTCTACTTACCGATATCTAGTACAGTTTCTCGTTACTAAGATTTCGGAATTAAATGAAAAACCATAATGATTGTGACGCAGATGGCTCTAAACGTTATCAAAATGTCTCAAAATTCGGACTAGCATTTTTCACGGTGCTAATTTCAAACGCAAATGTCGAACGCGCTATCTCCATCTACAATATTGTGAAAAATAAGTTGCGGAATATCTATTGAAATGTTACAAAGTATGATGCTAGTCCGATTCAAATTGCAACGAAATGGTGGATCTTGCACAACATTTAATCCATCCCCTGTTAAGTTTATTTGTTACATGTTAAGTTTATTTAATATCAATATGTATGATTTCAAAAAGTCATAACCAGATGAAAACGAAATTATATTTGAAGTATTAAGTGATTTATAAATAAAGAATATTAAAAAATATTACAGAATATTAATTATTAATAATTTATTATTTTTTTCAAAATATTATTTTTTTAGGGGGATTTTCAAGTAATTGTGGCAATTTTAGGGGTTTTTGACCTTGGTTTTAGGGGTAAATATTTTTGGGGGTTGGTAACACTGCAATTGTTGCCATTTGGTGTATTTAATAGATATTCAATTAAACCATTAATAAAGTACCAATCTTATATTCAAGTAACTATATTTGAATTTAGCGCCAAATTTTGTAACTAGATTGAACATTTGTCATACTGTAAATCAGGTATCTAGTTTTTGCATTCTTAAAAAAATGGACTATAGATTGAACATTTGTCATGGTGTAAAACAGGTTTCTAGTTGCTGCATTCTTTAAAAAAATGGACTATAGTCTTGTTCAGTCTTGTCCAGTCTTGTCCAGTTTTGATCAGGTTTCTCCAGTCTTATCTAGCCTTGTCTAGTCTTATCCACTCTTGTCTAGTCCAGTCTTGTTTAGGTTTGACCAGTCTTATCTAGTCTTGTCAAGTCTTATCGAGTCTTGTCCAGTCTTGGTCAGGCTTGTCCATTCTTATCCAGTTTTGTAAAGTCTTGTATAGTCTTGTCCAGTTTTGTTGAGTCTTGTCCAGTCTTGTTGGGTCTTGTCCAGTCTTGATAAGGCTCGTCCAGTCTTGTGCAGTCTTGTCCAGCCTCATTTATACTTGTCCAGTCTTGTAAAGTCTTGTCCAGTCTTGTCGAATCTTATCCAGTATTGTTAAGTCTTGTCCAGTCAAGTTTGTCCAGTCTTACACAGTCTTATCCAGTATTGACCAGCCTTATCTAGTCCTGTCCAGTTTTGTCGAGTCTTGTCAAGTCTTGTTGAGTCTTGTCCAGGTTTGTCCAGTCTTGGTCAGGTTTGTCCAGTCTTATCCAACCTTGTTGAGTCTTGTCCAGTCTTGATAAGGCTCGTCCAGTCTTGTGCAGTCTTGTCCAGTCTTGTCCAGCCTCATTTATACTTGTCCGGTCTTGTAAAGTCTTGTCCAGTCTTGTCGAATCTTATCCAGTATTGTTAAGTCTTGTCCAGTCTTGTCAAGTCTTGGTCAAGTTTGTCCAGTCTTACACAGTCTTATCCAGTATTGACCAGCCTTATCTAGTCCTGTCCAGTTTTGTCGAGTCTTGTCCAGTGTTGTTGAGTCTTGTCCAGGTTTGTCCAGTCTTCGTCAGGTTTGTCCAGTCTTATCCAACCTTGTTGAGTCTTGTCCAGTCTTGATAAGGCTTGTCCAGTCTTGTGTAGTCTTGTCCAGTCTTGTCCAGCTTTGTCGAGTCTTGTCCAGTCTTGTGGAGTCTTGTCCAGTCTGCTCCAGTATTGTCCTGTGTTGTCGAGTCTTGTCCAGTCTTGGTCAGGTTTGAACAGTCTTGTCTATTCTTCTCCAGTCTAGTATAGTCTTATTTAGTCTTATCCAACCTTGTGCAATCTTGTCAAGTCTTGTTTATTCTTGTCCAGTTTTGGTAAGGCTCGTCCAGTCTTGTCCAGCCTTGTTGAGTCTTGTCCAGCCTTGTGGAGTCTAGTCCAGTCTTGGTCAGGTTTGTCCATTCTTCTCCAGTCTTGTCCTGTGTTGTCAAGTCTTGTCCAGTCTTGGTCAGGTTTAGTGGTCAGTCTTATCCAGCCTTGTTCAGTCTTGTCTAGTCCTGTCCAGTCTAGTCCAGTCTTGTTCAGTCTTGTGCAGTCTTATACAACTTTATTCAATCTTGTTGGGTCCTGTCCAGCCTTATCCAGTCTTGTAAAGTCTTATCGAGTCTTGTCCAGGCTTTGTCATGTTTGTGCTGTCTTATCCAGCCTTGTCCAGTCTTGCCTAGTCTAGTCACCAATCTTGTCGAGTCTTGTCCAGTCTTATGCAGTCTTATCCAACCTTATCCGATCTTGTCGAGTCTTGTCCAGTGTTGTTCAATCTTGGTCAAGCTCATCCAGTCTTATCCAGTCTTGTAAAGTCTTGTCCAGCCTTGTCGAGTCTTATCCAGTCTTATGGAGTCTTGACCAGTCTCGTCCAGTCTTGGTCAGGTTTGTCCAGTCTTATTCAGCCTTGTAAAGTCTTGTTCAGTCTTGTCCAGTCCTATCCATTCTTGTCCAGTTTTGTCGAGTCTTGTACAATCTTGTCCAGTCTTGGTCAGGTTTCTTGAGTCTTCTCTAGCCTTGTGCAGTCTTGTCTAGTCTAGTCCAGTCTACTCAAGTCCAGTCCAGTCTAGTCCAGTCTTGTGCAGTCGTATCCAACCTTGTCCAATCTTGTGGAGTTTTGTCCAGTCTTGGTCAGGCATATCCAGTCTTATCCAGTCTTGTCCAGTCTTATCCAATCTGGTCCAGTCTTTTCCAGTCTCATTCAGTCTAGTCCAGTCTAGTCAAGTCTAATTAATTCTTGTCCATTCTTCATCAGTCTTGTCCAGTCTTGGTCAAGCTTGTCCAGTCTTATCCAGGCTTGGACTAGGTTGGATAAGACTGGACAAGATTGGACTATACTGGACAAGACTCGACAAGACTGGACTAGACTTGCCAAGTCTTGTCCAATCTAGTCCAGTCCAGTTCAATCTAGTCCAATCTAGTCAAGTCCAGTCTTGTCCAGTCTCGTCTAGTGTTGGTCAGGCTTGTCCGGCCTAAATCTTCTTTAATCTTAACCAAACGTGTCCATTGTTACCTAGTTTGTATTTTTTAGATTTGTCAAGGCCGACTCGTCAAATTACCAAAGCCATTGCAAATAGGACGTTATGAATCTGTGTTAGTCGGCCATTTTGTCGTCACAAACTCGAACAATATGACAAAATTGTTCAACCTGAATTTACGAATTTCAACCGATTCGCGCGACAATTGCATTATTAAAAATCGAAAATTTGGAGTCTTAATTAAGTTTTCTCACCGAATTTTCCTCCCTTGCGTCCGTTTTTCCGCCCCGTTTTTCCATTTTCACCTCCGCTGCAAATTTTCAGGCGTTGCGTCGCCAGCTGACTTCGTTGCCAACCTTGACACGCGCCGCCAACCTTGACACCGGAATTCCCACGCCTGACCCCAATTAATTATTATTATTCTTCTCAACAGTGTTGCCAACCTTACGATTTAAATCGTATTTATACGACCAATATAATACAGGTATTATACAATAATTATACAATAATACAGGCCGTTTACGGCCAATATTACATTATTTATACTGCCAATGCGATGTATGATCACGTATACGAAATCGTACACAAAATATAAGATATTTCCTAATCTTCATTAAAAAGGCAAAAATAACAGAAAAACTACAGACTTGAACGGCCCATAAAATTCTTCTTTGGATTTTCAATGAAGGCATCCAATAATATTTTAAACCCTCTGTAGTGGTCCGCTAATTGTTTTGAGCAGTGTATATATAAACTGGTTTGTTGAATTCAGTTGACTAATTATTGTCCAGATTTTGGTTACCAAGGTCCAGGAAAGTCAAGGTCAAGGTCTGGTTACCAAAGTCCAAGGTCTTTTAGGTTAGGTCATTCCTTGTTCGTGTCTAAATACCAAATATTAAATTGTTGTAACCTAAACATAATTGATAAAAAGATAATTGATTGGAGAGAGAAAGCCGGTGAAAGGACAGAATGGAAGAAGATTGTTGTAGAGGCAAAAACCCAGCGCGCGTTATACAGCCAACGGAAGAAGAAGAACCTAAACATAAAATTTTGATTTGAAACTATAAAAATATTGCGTATTTAATTCGTTTGCTATTGTTTTATTGCAAACTATTTCTTTTTTTCTAAAAACCTTAGCAAAATACGATTTTTTCAAGTGCATGGTCCTATCCGCTGAAAAATAAAGCTGGCAACAATGGTTCTCAAGTTGGTCGGCCTTGGCAGCGTCACGTGAGGGAGGTGGTTGACAGGTGCGTCTGCAGCTGCGGGGTAAGTTTTTCTTTTTTGATTTTCTCGGGGAAGTTTCAGCGGCATCGAGGGCGGAAATCGGCGGCGGAGCGCCGCCGGCGATTCCCGTGCTCGAGTCACCCGCGGGGCACTTTCGCAGAATTTCCGTTGGTTGATGTTTCTGAATGTGGGATTGCGACGACAAAATGGCCCACTTACACAGATTCAAAACCAACGGAAACTTAGATCATTTTACTTTCAAAATTTTCGTAGATTTTCTACTTTTTTCTGAAGAACATTGTCGTGTAAATTTCAAGGTTTGTTAAAATTGCTCGACTTTTACTGCTTTATGTCTCAATTGGAATGTTTTAGGTTAGGTTATGTTATAGATTAGTTGGAAAAAACTAGACTAGACAGCACTACATAAGACTAGACACAAATAGACAGGACTAGACAAGAATAAACAAGGCTAGACAGGACAATACAAGACAAGACAGGATTAATTAATAATAGACAAGAATAAAAACGAGTAGACTAAGTGCAGACCACTAGACAAAACTAAACAAGACTAGAAAAGGCAAGACTGGACAAGACAAGGCTTAGCTATACAAGACAAGAGTAGACAAATTAGATTAGACCAGATTAACATGACTAGACAGACAAGACTAGACAGACAGGACTAGGCAGACAAAACTAGACAGACAGACAAGATTAGACAGACAAGACTAGACAGGCAAGACTAGACAGACAAGACTACACGGACAAGATTAGACAGACAAGACTGGACAGCAGACTAGACAGCAAGACTAGACAGACAAGACTAGACAGACAAGAGTAGACAGACAAGATTAGACAGACAAGACTAGACAGGCAAGACTAGACAGACAAGACTGAACAGACAAGACTGAACAGACAAGACTACACGGACAAGACTAGACAGACAAGACTGGAGAGACTAGACAGACAAGGCTAGACAGACAAGACTAAACAGACAAGACTAGACAGACAATACTAGACAGACAAGACTGCACAGACATGACTAGACAGACAAGACTAGACAGACAAGACTAGACAAACAAGATTAGACAGACAAGACTCTCACTAAACCCCCTATTCCACCTTGGCTTTTAGTATGCGCCACTCCGGTATCGCATGTTTTGCATTCATTCAGGGTGGGCAGCCCGGACGGTTAGTGAAAACCGCACTAGTTGTTGTCTCCCCGACCAGGATTCAAACCCGGGTCTCCCGCGTTAAAAGGCGGATATGTTGTCAACTACACCACCGAGGAGGACAGACAGACAAGACTAGACAGACAAGACTAGACAGACAAGACTAGACAGACAAGACTAGACAGACAAGACTAGACAGACAAGACTAGACAGACAAGACTAGACAGACAAGACTAGACAGACAAGACTAGACAGACAAGACTAGACAGACAAGACTAGACAGACAAGACTAGACAGACAAGACTAGACAGACAAGACTAGACAGACAAGACTAGACAGACAAGACTAGACAGACAAGACTAGACAGACAAGACTAGACAGACAAGACTAGACAGACAAGACTAGACAGACAAGACTAGACAGACAAGACTAGACAGACAAGACTAGACAGACAAGACTAGACAGGCTAGACAGACAAGACTAGACAGACAAGACTAGACAGACAAGACTAGACAGACAAGACTAGACAGACAAGACTAGACAGGCAAGACTAGACAGACAAGACTAGACAGACAAGACTAGACAGACAAGACTAGACAGACAAGACTAGACAGACAAGACTAGACAGACAAGACTAGACAGACAAGACTAGACAGACAAGACTAGACAGACAAGACTAGACAGACAAGACTAGACAGACAAGACTAGACAGACAAGACTAGACAGACAAGACTAGACAGACAAGACTAGACAGACAAGACTAGACAGACAAGACTAGACAGACAAGACTAGACAGACAAGACTAGACAGACAAGACTAGACAGACAAGACTAGACAGACAAGACTAGACAGACAAGACTAGACAGACAAGACTAGACAGACAAGACTAGACAGACAAGCATAGACAGACAAGACTAGACAGACAAGACTAGACAGACAAGACTAGACAGTCAAGACTAGACAGACAAGACTAGACAGACAACACTAGACAGACAAGACTAGACAGACAAGACTAGACAGACAAGACTAGACAGACAAGACTAGACAGACAAGACTAGACAGACAAGACTAGACAGACAAGACTAGACAGACAAGACTAGACAGACAAGACTAGACAGACAAGACTAGACAGACAAGACTAGACAGACAAGACTAGACAGACAAGACTATACAGACAAGAGTAGACAGACAAGACTAGACAGACTAGACAGACAAGACTAGACAGACAAGAGTAGACAGACAAGACTAGACAGACAAGACTAGACGGACAAGACTAGACAGACAAGACTGCGTCAAACGAGCGACAACTCTTGACGGTTTCCTGGAGAGTAATAGACTGCCGCACAGCAGGCTGAATACCAGCAGTAGTCAAAGACAGCGCTGTAGTTCAATGGGCACCGCCAAAAAGAAAAAAAGGAAAGTAGCAGACACGTCTTTCGATGCCACCGACTCATTAGATGCCATAAAAAAGAAGGAGTGCCCAACTGCATCTAACATTATTGAAACTATTCAAATGATCACACTGCACGCAGCTCAGCTCGCTAAACTCGTTGATGAAAGCCCTAGCACGAAGAGGGAGATTAAGACTCTGGTGGAAAAGATGAAAAGGCAAACCGAAAAAATCAGCAAAGGCCCCGCACAGGAATGGTTTGAAGCCCATAGGTGGGAAAATATTGAAATTCCTACCTATGATGTAGACATACAAGTGGACAGCGACCAACTGGAACCTACACGGACATGCTGTGCTGGTACACAGACCACCGAGACCGGTAGACACGACCCCCACTCAACATCGATGATACCTGCTGTAAACTCTTTAGAAACCCTGGAGGGCGTAGACACTCTAGAAAAATGGCACTCTGCAGATGTGAAGGAATGGAGGGCGGAACTGTTCACCAACACCGAGGTAATTGTGGAGAATCCACTCAACAGGGAAGACGGATCGGTAAAGATAGTTATCGTGGATCCCAATGACAGTAAGATGGAGAAGGGCATCCAAAGAATCTATCGAGAAAAATACCCTGAAATAGGGGAACTAAACGGTGACTTTGAAATCTTGGAACAAGTAACGAAAATCAGGTCAAAAGATCCCGAGGAAGTGATACACAGGAAAATTATTAAAATGACGCACGACGGAACAGAAGAGGACTTATGGGATAAGCTCAAAAAATTAAAGGAGGAAACAGGCAATTGTGATGGGATTGCAATCCACCACCTCGCCAGTCTGACCACACTAAGATTCCAAAAAATGATAGAAGCTATCTTTCACAACACAAGAACCAAAGTATATATATATATATATATATATATATATATATATATATATATATATATATATATATATATATATATATATATATATATATATATACAAAAGAAACACGCAAGGTCCAGCGGGAGATGATCAAAACAAGCCCTATACAGAAAACGCAGGAGGAAACGGAGGATGGATTAAACCAAATCATAGAAGGGCCAAACAAATAAAAAAAAACTATAGAAATAACGCCCACAACTTCTAGCGGAAGCACCTTCGCCAGTGTCTTGAAAACGATGAGACAAGAAATAGATGTAGAGGAAGTTGAAGTGCAGGTTCAAGAAATCAAGAAGACTAAAAGTGGAAACTACAGGATTACGGTCAAAGAGAAAAAAGAAGGAGCAGCAACTCTGTTTAAAGAAAAAGCTCTCGAAACTCTAAAAGACATAGCCACAGCCAAAGAAATCGAGCCATCTAGGAAAGTTATCATAATCAGGGATATACTAGAGGAGAGAACAGAAGAAGAGATCAAGGAAGCGATAGCAGATACAACGGGTATAGAAACCCAGAGGAATGATATAAAGATCAACACCCTAAGAGCCACAAAAAAGGAGACGCCATGGTAGCGACAGTAAGTCTATACAAGAAGAAGGCCGAGGAGATCATTAAGACTGGAAGAATTAAAATCGGCTGGCAAAGATGCAGAATAAGCGAAGTCCTGTCCCCAATCAAATGTTACAAATGCTTAGGACATGGGCACGAAATGAGGGACTGCACAGCGGAAAAAAAAGGATATGAAAGACCGGTGCTATAAATGTAGTAAGAAAGGACATCTGGCAGTAAACTGCGAGAACGCTCCATACTGCTACGAATGCGAGGAAGAAGGTCATCGAGCTGCCACCATGGAATGCGGCAAATATAAAAATGAAGTAATTAAACTCAGAAACCAAACTCCAAAAGAGATAACAGGATCCAAAAAAAAGGTGTCAAATGCGGAAAACAAGAAGGATATGCGACCACTCCAAAATGACCCTTAAGATCCTGGAAACCAACCTGAATAGATGTGGTCCGGCACATGACCTATTATATAAGACCGCCACGACACTACAACTGGATCTGGTACTAATATCGGAACCTAACATCAAGGATGTCAATAAAGGACCCTGGTTCCACAGCAATGAAAAAAGTGCCGCAATAAGAGGCTTCAGAGACACCAAGATCACCAGAAGCGCAAGCGGAAAAGGATATGTCTGGGTAGAGACTCTAGGTATCATAATATACAGTTGCTATTACTCACCAAACATAAGTGACGACGAGTATGTAGCAATACTTAACGGAATACGCGAAAGCATGTTCCTAAATGGAAACACCAAGAAAATTTTGGTAGGTGGCGACTTTAACGCAAAATCCAGGCTATGGGGATCTGGAACAGAGGACAGAAGGGGAAAAATATTATCCGAATGGTTAGCCGCAGATGGCCTACAGCTACTGAATACAGGGGACGCTCCCACTTTCGTAAGAGGAAACAGCACGTCTTATATAGACATTACCTTCAGCACTGCAAACATAAGCGGGAAAATAACGAACTGGAGAGTACTGGAACTTGAAAACTTAAGCGACCATCAATATATTTGTTACGAAGTTAAGATAGGAAGGACCAATATGGAAATAAAAGAGCAACATAAACCACTAGGTTGGAAAATTAAACCTGACGCCTTAGGTCTTTTTAGCACAGAACTAGACCAAAATATTGAAGACCAAAAGGGAAAACAAGAAATCGTAACTCCAGAAGGATATATTAAACAAATTAAAATTACGTGCGACCGAACACTACCAAAAAAGTCAAGCCAGCATATAAAGAAACAACAAGTATATTGGTGGAACACTGAAATAGCAAAACTAAGAAAGGAATGTATAGCTAGAAGAAGGAAAACCACAAGAACAAATGCAAATCCAAACGCAACCATAGAACAAAGGAAAAAATATCTAAGTGAATACCATGAGCACAGAAACTCTCTTAAGCAGGCCATTCTAGATGCTGAGAAGAAAGCATGGAAGAAGGTCTGCGACGAGATAGACCACAATATATGAGGAGAGGGCTATAGAATAGTATGCAAAAAAATGAATGTGGCACCAAAGACCTTCCTTACAGAAGAGCAGATGGTGGAGGAAGCCAACAAACTATTCCCGAAAAACCCCGTACTGCAATGGGAAAAGGAGCTGGCTGGTCTGCCGAAAGCTGAGCCCACATATTTCACCGTAGATGAACTAAAAGTAGCAGCAAGCAAATTGAAATTGGGAAAGGCACCCGGACCGGACTGCATCCCGGCGGAACTAATCAAGTAGACAGCGCTCAGACAACCGCAATACTGCCTGGACGTATATAACAGACTATTGAGCAGAAGAGAGTTTCCAAAAATATGGAAGGAATCGAGACTAGTTCTGCTGGAAAAACCTAAAAAAAATGGGGTGCAAAGCTACCGTCCCTTAAGCATGCTAAATACTGCCGGCAAACTGCTGGAACAATTAATCTACCGAAGACTCAATGAAGAGCTCGAGCAAACATGAGGTTTAGCCGGCATGCAGTTCGGTTTTAGAAAGGGGCGCTCCACCATAGATGCAATGCAAATAGTTAATCACAAGGCAAGAGAGGGATAAGGATTTTTGCGCAATGGTTACGCTAGACGTACAAAACGCCTTCAATAGCGCGTCTTGGAAGGGTATCGTAGATGACCTTAAAGCAAGAAACATTTCCACATACCTAATAGAATTGATATGCAGTTACTTCACCAACAGAACAATGCTGATAGGACATAAACACTCAACCGAGGTGACATGCGGTGTACCACAGGGGTCCATACTCGGTCCACTGCTGTGGAACGTTCACTACGACAGCGTAATAAACGTGGAAGTGCCGCAGGGAGTGACCCTTGTAGGATATGCGGATGACCTAGTTGTAGTTGCCTGCGGGCGAACAGGGACATCACTAGAAGGTAAAATAAATGCCGAAATCCTTGAAATCCAAAAGGAAATGAAGAAGAAAAAGCTCCAGTTAGCCCCCCAGAAAACGGAATGCGTACTGCTAGTGGGTCGGAGGAAGTTAAAGGAGATAACCATACAGATCGACGGAATAATGATTAGCACCATTAAAGTTCTCAAGTATCTAGGAATCTATTTTGACCACAATATGAGAATGACCAAACATGTCGAAAACATCGCAAAAAAGGCGGAAGAGTTATCGACCAAACTGTCCCGGATAATGCCTAACGTGGGGGGTGCAAGAAGCAGTAAAAGGAAAATACTTGCATCGGTAGTGTACTCGATAATGCTGTATGGGGCGCCAATCTGGTGCCAAACCATGAAATGTGCTAAATATTGAAACAGAATGGAAAGTGTTCAAAGGAAAACACTCATAAGAATATGTAGCGCATACCGCACCACGTCAACTGCAGCACTTCAAGTGATCGCCGGAGTACCGCCAATAGAACTACTGGTGGACGAAAGATGCCGTATGCATAAAAAACAAAATGGACAAACCACGGCAAAAATAAAAGAAGAAACTAAAAGGAATTGGCAGGAGAAATTGAATGAACTGCAAGATAAGGGCGAGTGGACCAAAAAACTGATCCCGGATATAATAAAGTGGACAAATAGGAAACATGGAGAGGTGGGATACCACATCACACAAATTCTGGGTGGCCATGGCTGTTTTGCAGCCTACCTCAAACGGTTCCATCTACAGGAATCGGAAGACTGCACCTACTGTGGGGAGGCAGACACAGTGGAACATACCGCTTTCTACTGCCCCCGATGGACAAGCGAAAGACTTAGAGGTACGCATAGGAGAGACGTTAACCAACACGAACATGACGGCAATCATGCTGAGGAGTGATAAAGACTGGAAGGTTGTAGAAAAGGATATGAAGAAAATTATTGATAAAAAGGAAGAGGAAGAAAGAAGAAGGAATAAACAACTAGTGAGAACGAAATATTAGAACAGCCCTCCCTTGAAGAAATGCTTTTGCGATTCCGAGGGATATAGGGAGCATTCCAGGGGGACTACTTGTCAAGTTAACGAAAGTGCTTGCTACGTCCCCCCCCCCAAAAAAAAAAAAGACAGACAAGACTAGACGGACAAGGCTAGACAGACTAGACAGACAAGACTAGACAGACAAGACTAGACAGACAAGACTAGACAGACAAGACTAGACCGACAAGACTAGACAGACAAGACTAGACAGACAAGACTAGACAGACAAGACTAGACAGACAAGACTAGACAGACAAGACTAGACAGACAAGACTAGACAGACAAGACTAAACAGACAAACTAGACAGACAAGACTAGACAGAGAAGAGTAAACAGGCAAGACTAGACAGACAGGACTAGACATATAAGACTAGACTGACAAGAATAAACAAACAAGACTATACAGAGAAGAGTAAACAGCTTATTTGTTTCTTTACATAAGAGCGGCTTATGTGACCAGCACTCCGTCAAGATGAACACTATGCTAGTTTCATAGCTATATATATATATATATATATATATATATATATATATATATATATATATATACATTACATTAGCTTTTTACATTACATTTACACTAGCTATTTACCTTACATTTACATTATAGTATTGGGTACTTACGTATTAACGCCACCGCAGCAGAAGTTCCATGCGTATTGTATTGGAAAGACATAGACGTTGTAAAAAATAATTTTAATATATTTTGTGAAGGATCTGTTATATAACTAAAATGTGTAATATTTTTTCTTATTTAGGATCGAGAGGTCGCGTGATACGTGATCTGGATTCATCTGTTCTAATATAACCTAATCTAACCCTAGCTGCGATGGCGTTAATACGTAAGTACCTATTATTTATTATTATTTACAATTTATTCGATAAGTTTAGTTTGAATTAAGGGCGTGATCAAATCGGCACTCCGTCAATGCTCCGTCAACTAGGCAGATAATATTATACAGATGAGACTAGACAGGACCAAACAAGACCAAACCAGAAAAATGAGACTAAATAAAACTAGACAAGACTACTGTTGCAGTGGATAAGACGAGACAAGAGTAAACTAGATAAGAGTGGATAGACTGGACTAGGCTAGACGAAACTAATCTAGACTAATTTAGATAAAACACGATTAGACAAGACTAAACAAGATAAGGCTACACAATACTAGATAAGGCTATTTACTTATACTTTTTACTTATATTATTATTATATTACTTATTTTTTTGTGAGTGAATTGAAAGTGAATTCCAATTTACTTTTTATTATTATTTCAAATAGTTTCTCGTTGTAGCAAATGTTATTAGAGATTATCCACACTTTCCTCTCTAATTGCAATTGAAATATGAATATTACAAAACGAATTATCATCAGTTGCGCAACGGCGTCCGCCGGGGCCCGCAGTTATGTAACAACGGCTTCGAAAATTTCTAGCAGAGACGGCTAGAAATTTTCCCAATCTGCCAAGAAGGTCTGGATCCTCAAAAAAACTATATCTTTCCTAAATCTGACGAGCTTTTCGTAAATAATTTCATCTATTTGGAAATTTAATCTAGACTGGTTAGATGTATCAAACAGTCTATCGAACTGTCTATTTTTTTTTTCTAAATCTCTCGGTCTGTCTATAATTTGCGAATTAGTTGAGATAGTCTAATACCGAATTCATCTGTCTGTATTTGCTAAAACTATCGAGACTATATACTATAGATTATAGTATAGACTATGCTATAGATTATACTATAGACTATACTATAGATTATACTATAGACTATACTATAGACTATACTATAGACTATACTATAGATTATACTATAGACTATACTATAGAGTATACTATAGAATATACTATGGATTATACTATAGACTATACTATAGACTATACTATAGACTATACTATAGATTATACTATAGACTATACTGTCGATTATGCTATAGACTATACTATAGACTATACTATAGATTATACTATAGACTATACTATAGATTATACTATAGACTATACTATAGACTATACTATAGACTATACTATAGATTATACTATAGACTATACTGTCGATTATGCTATAGACTATACTATAGACTATACTATAGATTATACTATAGACTATACTTTAGACTATACTATAGTTTATACTATAGGCTATACTAAAATCTATACTATAGATTATACTATAGACTATACTATAGACTATACTATAGATTATACTATAGACTATACTATAGACTATACTATAGACTATACTATAGATTATACTATAGACTATACTATAGACTATACTATAGAATATACTATGGATTATACTATAGACTATACTATAGACTATACTACAGATTATACTATAGATTATACTATAGACTATACTATAGACTATACTGCCGATTATGCTATAGACTATACTATAGACTATACTATAGATTATACAATAGACTATACTGTAGAATATACTATGGATTATACTATAGACTATACTATAGACTATACTATAGATTATACTATAGACTATACTGCCGATTATGCTATAGACTATACTATAGACTATACTATAGATTATATTATAGACTATACTATAGACTATACTATAGACTATACTGTAGACTATACTATAGACTATACTATAGATTATACTATAGTCTATACTATAGATTATACTATAGACTATACTATATTTTATACTATAGATTATACTATAGACTATACTATAGACTATACTATAGATTATACTATAGACTATACTATAGACTATACTGTAGACTATACTATAGACTATACTATAGACTATACTATAGATTATACTATAGACTATACTATAGACTATACTGCCGATTATGCTATAGACTATACTATAGACTATACTATAGATTATACTATAGACTATACTATAGACTATACTGTAGACTATACTATAGACTATACTATAGACTATACAACCGATTATGCTATAGACTATACTATAGACTATACTATAGATTATACTATAGACTATACTATAGACTATACTGTAGACTATACTATAGACTATACTATAGACTATACTATAGTCTATACTATAGATTATACTATAGACTATACTATATTCTATACTATAGATTATACTATAGACTATACTATAGATTATAGTATAGACTATACTATAGACTATACTGTAGACTATACTATAGACTATACTATAGACTATACTATAGACTATACTATAGATTATACTATAGACTATACTATAGACTATACTGCCGATTATGCTATAGACTATACTATAGACTATACTATAGATTATACTATAGACTATACTATAGACTATACTATAGACTATACTATAGACTATACTGCCGATTATGCTATAGACTATACTATAGACTATACTATAGATTATACTATAGACTATACAATAGACTATACTGTAGACTATACTATAGACTATACTCTAGACTATACAATAGACTATACTATATATTATACTATAGATTATACTATAGACTATACTATAATCTATACTATAGATTATACTATAGACTATTTTATAGATTATACTATAGACTATACTATAGACTATACTATAGACTATACTATAGATTATACTATAGACTATACTATAGACTATACTATAGAATATACTATGGATTATACTATAGACTATACTATAGACTATACTATAGACTATACAATAGATTATACTATAGACTATACTATAGACTTTACTGCCGATTATGCTATAGACTATACTATGGACTATACTATAGATTATACTATAGACTATACTGTAGACTGTACTATAGACTATACTATAGACTATGCTATAGTCTATACTATAGACTATACTATATATATATACAGATTATACTATAGACTATACTATATTCTATGCTATAGATTATACTATAGACTATACTATAGACTATACTATAGACTATACTATAGACTATACTAAGTCTATACTATAGATTATACTATAGACTATACTATAGACTATACTATAGTCTATACTATAGACTATACTATAGACTATACTATAGATTATACTATATATACTATATAGACTATATATAGACTATACTATAGACTATACTATAGATTATACTATAGACTATACTATAGACTATACTGTAGACTTTACTATAGACTATACTATAGTCTATATTATAGATTATACTATAGACTATACTATAATCTATACTATAGATTATACTATAGACTATACTATAGACTATACTATAGATTATACTATAGACTATACTATAGACTATACTATAGACTATACTATAGATTATACTATAGACAATACTATAGAATATACTATGGATTATACTATATAGAGACTATACTATAGACTATACTATAGACTATACTATAGGCTATACTGCCGATTATGCTATAGACTATACTAAAGACTATACTATAGATTGTACTATAGACTATACTATAGACTATACTGTAGACTATACTATAGACTATTCCATAGACTATACTATAGTCTATACTATAGATTATACTATAGACTATACTATAATCTATACTATAGATTATACTATAGACTATACTATAGACTATACTAAGTCTATACTATAGATTATACTATAGACTATACTATAGACTATACTATAGATTATACTATAAACTATACTATAGACATGGACTATACTATAGACTACTATAGATTATACTATAGAATATACTATAGACTATACTGTAGATTATACTATAGACTATACTATAGTTTATACTATGGACTATACTATAGACTATATTATAGACTATACTATAGTCTATACTATAGACTATACTATAGACTATGCTATAGACTATAAAACTATTGTCTGTCTAAACAGACTAAACTTTTTCTAAATCTGTCCGTCTGTCATTTGCGAAGTAGTTTAGATAGACGAGCGAAATATACAAGGATGTAGACATACAGGAAGGAAGAATAAGGGAATCCAGGTACAATATGAAGTATGTAAATTCCTAAGAAGAGAAAGTGCGAAGGAAAGGAAGATAATGGCGAGGTTCAGCTGTGGAAACGAGGAGAGAGAAAATAGATTTTGGATGGAAGAAGAAACAAGAATGTGTAGGATGTGCAACGTGGAGATAGAGACCGTGGAGCATATGTGGAATGAATGTGTAGGAGGGCGAGAAGAAATACTGAATGAAGATGGAAGAGAGATACAGTGGATGAAAGAAGTTTGGAAGAGGAGGGAAGGTTTGGATAGGAAACAGAAGCATGTTTATTAAATATAGTATTGAGGCCGATTCTCATATACGCGGCGTCACGCGACATCGCCTGTCGAATAATGATTACATTGTTTTAAATGGGCACGTTCTCACTATGACTACGCGACAGCTACGCTACCTGCCCATTTAATACAATGTACTCATTATTTGACAGGCGATGTCGCACGACGTCGCGTAGCTGAGTGTCGCGCATATGGGAACGACCTTTGAATGGACACGTCGCGTAGCCATAGTGAGAACGTGCCCATTTAAAACAATGTAATCATTATTTGATAGGCGATGTCGCACGACGTCGCATAGCTGAGTGTCGCGCATATGGGAATCGACCTTTGAATGGACACGTCGCGTAGCCATAGTGAGAACGTGCCCATTTAAAACAATGTAATCATTATTTGATAGGCGATGTCGCACGACGTCGCGTAGCTGAGTGTCGCGCATATGGGAATCGACCTTTGAATGGACACGTCGCGTAGCTATAGTGAGAACGTGCCCAATTAAAACAATGTAATCATTATTTGATAGGCGATGTCGCACGACGTCGCGTAGCTGAGTGTCGCGCATATGGGAATCGACCTTTGAATGGACACGTCGCGTAGCTATAGTGAGAACGTGCCCAATTAAAACAATGTAATCATTATTTGATAGGCGATGTCGCACGACGTCGCGTAGCTGAGTGTCGCGCATATGGGAATCGACCTTTGAATGGACACGTCGCGTAGCTATAGTGAGAACGTGCCCAATTAAAACAGTGTAATCATTATTTGATAGGCGATGTCGCACGACGTCGCGTAGCTGAGTGTCGCGCATATGGGAATCGACCTTTGAATGGGCACGTCGCGTAGCCATAGTGACCATTTAAAACAATGTAATCATTATTTGACAGGCGATGTCGTACGACGTCGCGTAGCTGAGTGTCGCGCATATGGGAATCGAGCTTTAAATATAAAATGTGCTAGTTTAGACAGTGTAATACAGATCGGTGCAGATCTTCAAATACCAGTTCGTCCGTCGATAATTCGCAAACGAGCGTTTCGGCACAAACATTTTCATTCTTCCACTCGCTGATCGCATTCGCGTCGCGAATCGCTTCCCACAACAACAATCCGATTTTTTGCCGCCGTTTCCTGCCCTCCCTCCGCCACCCGCTCGCTAATCCTATTTAATGATATTTTCGACGGACAATTTCGTCATGTAATCGACCGCGGTTTCATAACACACGCACAAACACCGCGAATTCTATACGCTCGTAATTACGATGGATTTCAAGGATTTTAAGGTCTCTGCCTTCGGTTCTGCTATAATATGCTAACAGACGATAAAACAAACAGATGGATTAGTCTTATACAAATTAAGATTCCGACGAAATTAAAAGAAAACTGTTAACACTTTGCCTGTCAACGTATAAGCAACTACGAGATAACTCGTAACGTACGTACAGGTCGATATTAGTCTTATACGAATTAAGATTCCGAACCAACAAAAAACTACACGTTATCTGCCAACTACGTGTTAACTCATAGCCAAGTACAGTTTAGTTCATAGCAAAGAACGAGGTAGCCCATAGCTGTATACGAGTTAACTGATATCAAAGTACGAGTTAACTCACCGTCAATTAACTCATAGCCTGTTATAAGAAAACTCGTATCATACAGTCAACGTGTTAATATTAGTCTGAACTAGATAGTTTCAGCTGTGAAACTAAAAGGAATCTGTTAACATATTGTCTGCCAACTATTAGTTAAGTTATAACCAACTACGAGATAAATCGTGCAGTATGGACAGATGGATATTAGTCTTATACAAATTGAGATTCCGATTAAACCAAAAGGAAGCTGTAAATACTTTGGCTGCGAACTACGTGTTAAGTCGTAATCAACTACGAGATAACTCGTAACATTCGGAAACAAATCTTATGCAAATTAAGATTCTCACGAAACCAACAGAAAACTTTGTCAGGCAACTACGTGTTAAGTCATAGCCCAGTACGAGTTAGCTCATAGCAAAGAACAAATTAGCCCATAGCCAAGTATGAGTTAACTCGTACCGGTGCAGTCAACCTGTTAATTTAGTCTGAACTAGATAGTTTCAGCTATGAAACTAAAAGGAATCTAACATATTGTCTGCCGACTATTAGTTAACTTATAACCAACTACGAGATAAATCGTGCCGTATGGACAGATGGATATTGGTCTTATACAAATTGAGATTCCGATTAAACCAAAAGGAAGCTGTAAATACTTTGGCTGCGAACTACGAGTTAAGTCGTAACCAACTACGAGATGACTCGTAACGTACGGAAACAAATCTTATGCAAATTAAGATTCGCACGAAACCAGCGTCGGCCAACTACGTGTTAAATTATAGCCAAGTACGAATTAGCTAATAGCAAAGAACAAATTAGTGCATACCCAAGTATGAGTTAACCAAGTACTAGTTAACTCACAGCCAAATACGAATTAATTCGTAGCCTAATATCAAATAACTCGTACCGGTGCAGTCAACGTGTTAATATTAGTCTGAACTAGACTTCAACTAGTTTCAGCTATGGAACTAAAAGGAATCTGTTAACATATTGTCTGCCAACTATTAGTTAAGTTATAACCAACTACGAGATAAATCGTGCAGTATGGACAGATGGATATTAGTCTTATACAAATTGAGATTCCGATTAAACCAAAAGGAAGCTGTAAATACTTTGGCTGCGAACTACGTGTTAAGTCGTAATCAACTACGAGATAACTCGTAACGTACGGAAACAAATCTTATGCAAATTAAGATTCTCACGAAACGAACAGAAAACGTTGTCAGGCAACTACGTGTTAAGTCATAGCCCAATACGAGTTACCTCATAGCAAAGAACAAATTAGCTCATAGCCAAGTATGAGTTAACTCGTACCGGTGCAGTCAACCTGTTAATTTAGTCTGAACTAGATAGTTTCAGCTATGAAACTAAAAGGAATCTAACATATTGTCTGCCGACTATTAGTTAACTTATAACCAACTACGAGATAAATCGTGCCGTATGGACAGATGGATATTGGTCTTATACAAATTGAGATTCCGATTAAACCAAAAGGAAGCTGTAAATACTTTGGCTGCGAACTACGAGTTAAGTCGTAACCAATTACGAGATGACTCGTAACGTACGGAAACAAATCTTATGCAAATTAAGATTCGCACGAAACCAGCGTCGGCCAACTACGTGTTAAGTTATAGCCAAGTACGAATTAGGTAATAGCAAAGAACAAATTATTGCATACCCAGGTATGAGTTAACTCATAACCAAGTACTAGTTAACTCACAGCCAAATACGAATTAATTCGTAGCCTAATATCAAATAACTCGTACCGGTGCAGTCAACGTGTTAATATTAGTCTGAATTAGATAGTTTCAGCTATGGAACTAAAAGGAATCTGTTAACATATTGTCTGCCAACTATTAGTTAACTTAGTTAACCCAACTATTAGTTAACCTATAACCAACTACGAGATAAATCGTACAGTATGAACAGATGGATATTAGTCTTATACAAATTTAGATTTCAATTAAACCAAAAAGAAGCTGTAAACACTTTGGCTGCGAACTACGAGTTAAGTCGAAATCAACTACGAGATGACTCGTAACGTACGGAAAGATTAAAATTAAGATTCTCACTAAACCAACAGAAAACGTCGACCAACTACGTGTTAAGTCATAGCGAAGTACGAGTTAGCTCGTAGCAAAGAAGGAGTTAGTTTAAGTCATAACCAGTTACGAGATAATTCGCACCGTACGGACAGATGGACGGATTAGTCTTCGGATTGAAACTAAACCTGTTGGCGCGTTGTCTACCGACTACGCATAACTCATAACCAGCTATGAGTTAATTCATCGTACGAGATAACTCGTCAACGTGTTAATATTACTGAATTGATAAATTCGCGTGATATTATCAATTTAGAAGTGTGGATTGCCACGTAGTATCCCTATTCGTCTTAATATTAGTCTTCACTAAATAGTTTTAGAAATAAATCTTGCGATTTTCAACTTTGCAGCCAATCGGACTATGTAGTTACCGACTAAAGTTGAGCAAACAGTGCTCAATTGTTTGTGAATTGTTTGCGCTCAGCATTGTGTGTCGCTGCGCTCGAATGATGCCTCATATATTTTCATAGTGCATAATACTATCGCTATGTCGCCGCGTCAGTATCGCTGCGTTAGTAACGCCAGAGCCGCTTTGCCCGGAAGTCTACCTTTAATCAACAAAAAACTATTTACACGTTATTTGCCAACTATGTGTTAACTCATAGCCAAGTACGAAATAGCTCATAGCAAAGAACTAGTTAGCTCATAGCTAGGTCAAGCTCATAGCAAGGAACTAGTTGCTTATAGCTAGAGTTAGCTCATAGCTAGAGTTAACTCATAGCAAAGAACTAGTTAGCTCATAGCTACAGTTAGCACATAGCAAAGAACTAGTTATGCTCATAGCAAAGAACAAGTTAGCTCATAGCAAAGAACTAGTTAGCTCATAGCTAGAGTTAGCTCATAGCAATGAACTAGTTAGCTCATAGCTAGAGTTAGCTCATAGAGCGAGTTAGCTCAAATTAAAGTTCCAACTAATCAAAAAAGAAACTGTTTGGACCGTGCCTCACGAAAATCAAATTTTCCCGTTTGAAACAGGGCTAGTCTAATCACTTACCTGTTAGAGTCGCTCGCGTCTCCGCCACGTGGAAATGGGGATAATGGGTGGAGGGAGCCCTTAAAATCGGTATCTTCCAGACGTTGGATGCCGCTGCAGCCCTTTGGGCTCGTGATTACACCCGTGGTTAACTTGACTTGAAACGCTAAACTTAAACCTTTCACTACGAAAGGCGTATATATACGTCTTAACAAATTTGTTCAAAGTTTTCAACCAATGCGTGCTCCCAGTAATGAAATACGGGGCAGAAACTCTGACCCTAACGAAGAAATCAATAAACAAACTTCAAGTAGCGCAAATAGCGATGCTGGGAATAACTAAAAGAGACAATGCCGAACATAACAATAAGGAACAGAACAATAGTCGCCGATTTTATCGAACTTATCACAAAATCCAAGTGGAGATGGGCTCGACACGTGGCTCGCACTAAAGACAACCGATGGACGAAACGAATCCTGGAATGGATACCCAGAGAAGACAAGAGAAGCAGAGGAAGACCACTCAAAAGATGAACGGACGACGTAAAACATGTGGCGGGAAACTGGATTAGCACCGCGCAGGACAGAAGACAGTGGAAATACCTGGAGGAAGCCTATGTTCAGCAGTGGACGGGAAATGGCTGATGATGAAGAAAGGCGTTTATATACGATCTCAGTATAATATCGCGCCATATGTATTGATGGTTCTCTGAAAGGGCGCCGCAGTTAAAAGGTCAAAAATGCGTGCACGTGTCGGTCGAGCTTGGTTCGCGCTTCGATTCTCGTCTTTGCGCTTCTCACACTCGAGGCATACTCCCCGAATAATATAAATTCGCGAAGTAAATTGCGCGATTTCGGCACAAGTCGATACACCTTTCCGCTTCAGTTAATCGGTGCCGAAATCGATTCAAATGTTGAATTAAAAATACAGGTTTATTAAAATTGGCGCGAACAGAAACTATTAAACTATTTTTACTTTGGCTGCCAACTACAAAATAACTCATAACCAGCTACGAGATAACTCTTACCGTACGGATAGATCCACAGATTAGCCTTCTATGAATGCAGATTCAGGCTAAACCGGAGGGAAACTATTAAGGCGTTGTCTACCGAGTGCGTGTTAACTCATAGCCAACTACGAGATAACTCGTACCGTGGTAATCAACGTGTTAATATTATTGAATTGATATTTAAAACGAAAGACAGCCTGAATATATAAATAAGCTCTATGATTATAGAGCTTCGGAAATATTGAATATATTTATATACCGGGTGTCCCATTTTAACCCGCCAGTAGCGATAATTCTATACCAGTGCTTTGAAGCAAAAAGTGTTCTGAATAAAAGTTAACGGTTATGAGGGGGACATCTGATGCCGTCGACTTTGCCCCCCCCCCCCCCTCCCCGGCCCCACAGGGGTGAGAAGCTTATTAAGAAACGCGAGTTAGCCATCCCTGTCGTTCATATTGTCCGAGAACAGTCCCTTGAGGAACCCCGTGTCCCTGTTACAGGAGGAAATTTTAAAATCTTAAAAACCCCTATTTTTTATTGCAGATTCGGATAGAGCGTTAAAAAGTAGGTAAACTTTATTGGGGTTGTTTTCCAAAATTGTAGATAGCTCTGAACTAGATAGTTTTAGATGATAAAACAGGGACACGGGGTTCCTCAAGGAACTGTTCTCGGACACAGCGCCGCCGTTTGGACTTGGAGGCCCCGGGCATATATATATTGAGGTGGGACCCGCAGTAAATAAAATACGGCGAGTTTGGGCGGGCGTCGCGACGGTTGCAAACGACGCAGCGCGATGCCGCTTGCAGTAAAAGATGAAACGTTCAATTCCCTGCGGGAATCGCGCGAAGCCGTTCCCGCAGAGCTCAATTTGGCGGTTCCGTGGGACTTTTCCTGGATGTCCAAAAAACGTCGTTTTATCTTGGGCGCAATCGGGATTAAACTCCCAAACAAACTAAAAGGTTCTATGGCCGATCGAACAGCAGTGGTCCGGTTCCGATCCGTCAATTGGTTCAGAAGTTCTATGTACCCCCGCAAAACGCCTCTGGTTTTTCTCACTTTTTGCGCATTTTTCTCTTCAAACTGCCGCAGATTCGCAAAAAGTCATCGCAGTTTAAAAATTCTTGCCGGAATGGTTGCGCGCGAGTGTTCTGAAGGGAACGAACCCAACCGGCGACCTGGAGCCCATCAAATAAGACCTGGGCGTCCGTGAAAGTGAATGCAAAATCGGCAAAAAAAATTATTTATGTGCTCTTGAACCAGGTTAACGGGACGTCGCAGGACGGCGAGCGAGGGCTCTAAAAACGTGGCGCGACGGTGGCTAGAGAAAAAATGGGATCCGACCAAAAATGCGCCTCAAAAGTAAAATATCGTGATTTTAGTTTTCGGTCTGGTGCGTCCGAACCTGGGGGAGTTGAATCGCGAAAACGGCACCGCTCGACGGGGATCTCGGTTCTACACCGGAAAAATGTACATTCCCGTTTTGCACCGCCGCCGTCGCTTCCGTCGGACCGTTTCCGCAAAAACCACGATTTTAGGGTGGGTTTTGGATCCCCGGAGGGGCGCGGCAGGACGGAAGACGAAACTTGGGGATGCGCAACGTGCGGACGGACATTAACAGTTAAGTCATCGAAGACGCGCGGTTAAAGTACCCAAGATCTGCCGCCTCCGGCGACATAAAAATGTCAAATTTGAGCCTTTTTAAAACCCACGTGGTGCGGTCCCCCATGTGAAATTCGCGAAACGCCACACGTCAGTCGTCTCAGAATCGATCTGCAGCCACTGTGGGGGCCCAGTAGTCCGTGGGCCCCTGGCATTCGCCCGATTGACCGACGCTACTGCTCGGACAACATTAACGACAGGGATGTCAAACTCGCGTTTCTTAATAAGCTAATTGTAGCAGTCAAAAGTATCAGCGGAGAAGAACTGCAGGTCCGTGCCAGCAAGATAATCGCCGGTTTGGAGCCAGCGGAAACTAACAAGTTACTACTACTACTACTACAAGTTACTAACTTGCTTCAGACGATCGGAAACTGTATAAAGAACAAGGTGGACAACACGTACAAGAGTACGTGTCGAATAAGTTAATAATAAAACAATATATAAACATATTCAACCTTTCCGAAGCTCTATAATTAGAGAGCTTATTTATATATTCAGACTGTCTTCGTCTTTATTGTCAATCCAGTAAGATGGTAAAAATTGGTAAAACCATACTACATTGTAGATAATCATATAAACTTAATAAAGTCGGAACAAAGCCTGAATATATAAATATTATTCAACCTTTCTGGAGCTCTATAATATTGATAAGTATTTTTAGGACTACCAAAAATAAATCTCATGTGAAATTTGTCAAATATTGTTGTTTGATATTGTTTTCGGTAGTCCTAAAAAGACTCATTAGTATTATAGAGCTGCGGATAGGTTGAATATATTTATATATTCGGACTGTGTTCCAATTTTGTTAATTTTATAGATAGTTTTAGCTACGAAACTTGCAATTTTCAACTTTGTAGCCAATCGCACATTGGTTGGTATTGTTTTTGATAGTCCTAAAAGACTCATTAGTGTTATAGAGCTGCGGAAAGGTTGAATATATTTATATATTCAGGCTGTGTTCTGATTTTATTAAGTTTATGGATAGTTTTAGCTACGAAACTTGCAATTTTCAACTCTATAGCCAATCGGACGTTGGTTGGTATTGTTTTTGGAAGTGCTAAAAAGACTCATTAGAATTATAGAGCTGCGGAAAGGTTGAATATATTTATATATTCAGGCTTTGTTCCGATTTTATTAAGTTTATTGATAGTTTTAGCTATGAAACTTGCAATTTTCCACTTTGTAGCCAATCGCACATTGGTTGGTATTGTTTTTGATAGTCCTAAAAAGACTCATTAGTGTTATAGAGCTGCGGAAAGGTTGAATATATTTATATATTCAGACCGTGTTCCGATTTTATTAAGTTTATAGATAGTTTTAGCAACGAAACTTGCAATTTTCAACTCTGGAACCAATCGGACGTTGGTTGGTATTGTTTTTGGAAATTTTAAAAACGCTTATTAGTATTATAGAGCTGCGGAAAGGTTGAATATATTTATATATTCAGACTGTATTCCAATTTTATTAAGTTTATAGATAGTTTTAGCTATGAATCTTACAATTTTGAACTTTGTAGCCAATCGGACTAAGTAGTTACCGACTAAAGTCGACCAAACAGCGCTACGTTCCTAGTCTAGATTTGTTTGAAACCGTTACAATAATTTTGTCTTTGCTGCTTCTATTAAGGTTTGCTGTTGGTCTGTGTGTAATTTACAATGTTAACCTTCTTCGTTTTGTTTGTTCGCTGCCCATCGACCTTGCCGAAACTAAATAATAGCTGAGCAAACGAGAAAAAAAAAAGCGAACTTTTACCAATCGTGTGAGCCGGTAAACAGATTTTGCTGCGCTAATTAGACACGTGAGCACACTCAAATATCCTTGATTTTTTAATGATGGACAGAGGAACGGACTTTTTCAAATCAAGTCATATATAGATATAGTCGTATATAGATTTAGCAAAGAGAGACAGACAAACCGTTTGTGACTTAAGACGGACGTGTGTAGTTACTTTCACGGTTTTAGACAATCTAGACTAGTTACAGAAAGACGCACAGATTTTCTAAAATCTAGATTGTCTAGATCTACATTGCATAATCCGACACCTTCACTATTCCACCACCGTCTCCATCTAGATACTCTAGATGGAGACGGTGGTAGAGTAGTGAAGGTGTCGGATTACTAAGTCATAAATCCCAGGATCTAATCCTGGGGGCACGAATATCGGAATAAGCCACTGGTATCCTGTGCATGCTTCTGGCAAGGCCGTCACAGTAACCTGCCAACAAACCTCCCCTAAAATAGTTGCTCGCAACAAACGTTAAAAACTGTGAGGACTTCCTCTACTTGTGTCTAAGATCTAGATACCATGCATTAGTGTAGGCGGAGGAGAAGGTCAAGTCCACTAGGACGCGTAACACCTAATGAAACAAAATTGTCTAGATTTAGAGATAGATAGATCTAGAATAGAGATTTAGATTGTTATTAATAAGAAGTGGAAATTTTTCTCTTTAGACGAACAGATTTTGGAAAGTTTCGCAAAAGTCCAGCAAAGATTTTTGCGTTTTAATTTTGACTAGTTTAAGAATCAAGTGATTATTATAAATATTTATTGTTGTAACTGAGAAGGGGAATGTGTTCGTGTTTAAAGTGAATTTGATAAGACCTAATTTGCATAGATTGAATTACCTTGGTCTATTTTTAAGTCGCCGATAATCCGTCTGAAAATGTTTTTAGTTGCACTAATTGTTTGCAAGAAAAATTCCTCACTTGAAACAAACATCAAAATTACGGAAAAATTATTGTTTTTAATTCTCTCTGTGCAATTTATCGATTTTCGCGACAAATTTCGAATTTGCTCTCGGTCTCGCTCGACGCTCGTGCTGCCCGCTCGGCCTCGACGTGACTGCCAACCATTCCACACTTTTACACACTTATAGTAAAACTCGATCTCCATTCTTAAAATCCACACTACATAATTACGCACAACCTCACAATAAATTATCTCAATAGATATAGACAGACAGGCAGACTTGCTTCTAATTATGTCTGTCTAGTATTGTCTGTACAGTCTTGTCTATCTAGTCTTGTCTGTCTAGTCTTGTCTGTCTAGTCTTGTCTGTCTAGTCTTGTCTGTCTAGTCTTGTCTGTCTAGTCTTGTCTGTCTAGTCTTGTCTGTCTAGTCTTGTCTGTCTAGTCTTGTCTGTCTAGTCTTGTCTGTCTAGTCTTGTCTGTCTAGTCTTGTCTGTCTAGTCTTGTCTGTCTAGTCTTGTCTGTCTAGTCTTGTCTGTCTAGTCTTGTCTGTCTAGTCTTGTCTGTCTAGTCTTGTCTGTCTAGTCTTGTCTGTCTAGTCTTGTCTGTCTAGTCTTGTCTGTCTAGTCTTGTCTGTCTAGTCTTGTCTGTCTAGTCTTGTCTGTCTAGTCTTGTCTGTCTAGTCTTGTCTGTCTAGTCTTGTCTGTCTAGTCTTGTCTGTCTAGTCTTGTCTGTCTAGTCTTGTCTGTCTAGTCTTGTCTGTCTAGTCTTGTCTGTCTAGTCTTGTCTGTCTAGTCTTGTCTGTCTAGTCTTGTCTGTCTAGTCTTGTCTGTCTAGTCTTGTCTGTCTAGTCTTGTCTGTCTAGTCTTGTCTGTCTAGTCTTGTCTGTCTAGTCTTGTCTGTCTAGTCTTGTCTGTCTAGTCTTGTCTGTCTAGTCTTGTCTGTCTAGTCTTGTCTGTCTAGTCTTGTCTGTCTAGTCTTGTCTGTCTAGTCTTGTCTGTCTAGTCTTGTCTGTCTAGTCTTGTCTGTCTAGTCTTGTCTGTCTAGTCTTGTCTGTCTAGTCTTGTCTGTCTAGTCTTGTCTGTCTAGTCTTGTCTGTCTAGTCTTGTCTGTCTAGTCTTGTCTGTCTAGTCTTGTCTGTCTAGTCTTGTCTGTCTAGTCTTGTCTGTCTAGTCTTGTCTGTCTAGTCTTGTCTGTCTAGTCTTGTCTGTCTAGTCTTGTCTGTCTAGTCTTGTCTGTCTAGTCTTGTCTGTCTAGTCTTGTCTGTCTAGTCTTGTCTGTCTAGTCTTGTCTGTCTAGTCTTGTCTGTCTAGTCTTGTCTGTCTAGTCTTGTCTGTCTAGTCTTGTCTGTCTAGTCTTGTCTGTCTAGTCTTGTCTGTCTAGTCTTGTCTGTCTAGTCTTGTCTGTCTAGTCTTGTCTGTCTAGTCTTGTCTGTCTAGTCTTGTCTGTCTAGTCTTGTCTGTCTAGTCTTGTCTGTCTAGTCTTGTCTGTCTAGTCTTGTCTGTCTAGTCTTGTCTGTCTAGTCTTGTCTGTCTAGTCTTGTCTGTCTAGTCTTGTCTGTCTAGTCTTGTCTGTCTAGTCTTGTCTGTCTAGTCTTGTCTGTCTAGTCTTGTCTGTCTAGTCTTGTCTGTCTAGTCTTGTCTGTCTAGTCTTGTCTGTCTAGTCTTGTCTGTCTAGTCTTGTCTGTCTAGTCTTGTCTGTCTAGTCTTGTCTGTCTAGTCTTGTCTGTCTAGTCTTGTCTGTCTAGTCTTGTCTGTCTAGTCTTGTCTGTCTAGTCTTGTCTGTCTAGTCTTGTCTGTCTAGTCTTGTCTGTCTAGTCTTGTCTGTCTAGTCTTGTCTGTCTAGTCTTGTCTGTCTAGTCTTGTCTGTCTAGTCTTGTCTGTCTAGTCTTGTCTGTCTAGTCTTGTCTGTCTAGTCTTGTCTGTCTAGTCTTGTCTGTCTAGTCTTGTCTGTCTAGTCTTGTCTGTCTAGTCTTGTCTGTCTAGTCTTGTCTGTCTAGTCTTGTCTGTCTAGTCTTGTCTGTCTAGTCTTGTCTGTCTAGTCTTGTCTGTCTAGTCTTGTCTGTCTAGTCTTGTCTGTCTAGTCTTGTCTGTCTAGTCTTGTCTGTCTAGTCTTGTCTGTCTAGTCTTGTCTGTCTAGTCTTGTCTGTCTAGTCTTGTCTGTCTAGTCTTGTCTGTCTAGTCTTGTCTGTCTAGTCTTGTCTGTCTAGTCTTGTCTGTCTAGTCTTGTCTGTCTAGTCTTGTCTGTCTAGTCTTGTCTGTCTAGTCTTGTCTGTCTAGTCTTGTCTGTCTAGTCTTGTCTGTCTAGTCTTGTCTGTCTAGTCTTGTCTGTCTAGTCTTGTCTGTCTAGTCTTGTCTGTCTAGTCTTGTCTGTCTAGTCTTGTCTGTCTAGTCTTGTCTGTCTAGTCTTGTCTGTCTAGTCTTGTCTGTCTAGTCTTGTCTGTCTAGTCTTGTCTGTCTAGTCTTGTCTGTCTAGTCTTGTCTGTCTAGTCTTGTCTGTCTAGTCTTGTCTGTCTAGTCTTGTCTGTCTAGTCTTGTCTGTCTAGTCTTGTCTGTCTAGTCTTGTCTGTCTAGTCTTGTCTGTCTAGTCTTGTCTGTCTAGTCTTGTCTGTCTAGTCTTGTCTGTCTAGTCTTGTCTGTCTAGTCTTGTCTGTCTAGTCTTGTCTGTCTAGTCTTGTCTGTCTAGTCTTGTCTGTCTAGTCTTGTCTGTCTAGTCTTGTCTGTCTAGTCTTGTCTGTCTAGTCTTGTCTGTCTAGTCTTGTCTGTCTAGTCTTGTCTGTCTAGTCTTGTCTGTCTAGTCTTGTCTGTCTAGTCTTGTCTGTCTAGTCTTGTCTGTCTAGTCTTGTCTGTCTAGTCTTGTCTGTCTAGTCTTGTCTGTCTAGTCTTGTCTGTCTAGTCTTGTCTGTCTAGTCTTGTCTGTCTAGTCTTGTCTGTCTAGTCTTGTCTGTCTAGTCTTGTCTGTCTAGTCTTGTCTGTCTAGTCTTGTCTGTCTAGTCTTGTCTGTCTAGTCTTGTCTGTCTAGTCTTGTCTGTCTAGTCTTGTCTGTCTAGTCTTGTCTGTCTAGTCTTGTCTGTCTAGTCTTGTCTGTCTAGTCTTGTCTGTCTAGTCTTGTCTGTCTAGTCTTGTCTGTCTAGTCTTGTCTGTCTAGTCTTGTCTGTCTAGTCTTGTCTGTCTAGTCTTGTCTGTCTAGTCTTGTCTGTCTAGTCTTGTCTGTCTAGTCTTGTCTGTCTAGTCTTGTCTGTCTAGTCTTGTCTGTCTAGTCTTGTCTGTCTAGTCTTGTCTGTCTAGTCTTGTCTGTCTAGTCTTGTCTGTCTAGTCTTGTCTGTCTAGTCTTGTCTGTCTAGTCTTGTCTGTCTAGTCTTGTCTGTCTAGTCTTGTCTGTCTAGTCTTGTCTGTCTAGTCTTGTCTGTCTAGTCTTGTCTGTCTAGTCTTGTCTGTCTAGTCTTGTCTGTCTAGTCTTGTCTGTCTAGTCTTGTCTGTCTAGTCTTGTCTGTCTAGTCTTGTCTGTCTAGTCTTGTCTGTCTAGTCTTGTCTGTCTAGTCTTGTCTGTCTAGTCTTGTCTGTCTAGTCTTGTCTGTCTAGTCTTGTCTGTCTAGTCTTGTCTGTCTAGTCTTGTCTGTCTAGTCTTGTCTGTCTAGTCTTGTCTGTCTAGTCTTGTCTGTCTAGTCTTGTCTGTCTAGTCTTGTCTGTCTAGTCTTGTCTGTCTAGTCTTGTCTGTCTAGTCTTGTCTGTCTAGTCTTGTCTGTCTAGTCTTGTCTGTCTAGTCTTGTCTGTCTAGTCTTGTCTGTCTAGTCTTGTCTGTCTAGTCTTGTCTGTCTAGTCTTGTCTGTCTAGTCTTGTCTGTCTAGTCTTGTCTGTCTAGTCTTGTCTGTCTAGTCTTGTCTGTCTAGTCTTGTCTGTCTAGTCTTGTCTGTCTAGTCTTGTCTGTCTAGTCTTGTCTGTCTAGTCTTGTCTGTCTAGTCTTGTCTGTCTAGTCTTGTCTGTCTAGTCTTGTCTGTCTAGTCTTGTCTGTCTAGTCTTGTCTGTCTAGTCTTGTCTGTCTAGTCTTGTCTGTCTAGTCTTGTCTGTCTAGTCTTGTCTGTCTAGTCTTGTCTGTCTAGTCTTGTCTGTCTAGTCTTGTCTGTCTAGTCTTGTCTGTCTAGTCTTGTCTGTCTAGTCTTGTCTGTCTAGTCTTGTCTGTCTAGTCTTGTCTGTCTAGTCTTGTCTGTCTAGTCTTGTCTGTCTAGTCTTGTCTGTCTAGTCTTGTCTGTCTAGTCTTGTCTGTCTAGTCTTGTCTGTCTAGTCTTGTCTGTCTAGTCTTGTCTGTCTAGTCTTGTCTGTCTAGTCTTGTCTGTCTAGTCTTGTCTGTCTAGTCTTGTCTGTCTAGTCTTGTCTGTCTAGTCTTGTCTGTCTAGTCTTGTCTGTCTAGTCTTGTCTGTCTAGTCTTGTCTGTCTAGTCTTGTCTGTCTAGTCTTGTCTGTCTAGTCTTGTCTGTCTAGTCTTGTCTGTCTAGTCTTGTCTGTCTAGTCTTGTCTGTCTAGTCTTGTCTGTCTAGTCTTGTCTGTCTAGTCTTGTCTGTCTAGTCTTGTCTGTCTAGTCTTGTCTGTCTAGTCTTGTCTGTCTAGTCTTGTCTGTCTAGTCTTGTCTGTCTAGTCTTGTCTGTCTAGTCTTGTCTGTCTAGTCTTGTCTGTCTAGTCTTGTCTGTCTAGTCTTGTCTGTCTAGTCTTGTCTGTCTAGTCTTGTCTGTCTAGTCTTGTCTGTCTAGTCTTGTCTGTCTAGTCTTGTCTGTCTAGTCTTGTCTGTCTAGTCTTGTCTGTCTAGTCTTGTCTGTCTAGTCTTGTCTGTCTAGTCTTGTCTGTCTAGTCTTGTCTGTCTAGTCTTGTCTGTCTAGTCTTGTCTGTCTAGTCTTGTCTGTCTAGTCTTGTCTGTCTAGTCTTGTCTGTCTAGTCTTGTCTGTCTAGTCTTGTCTGTCTAGTCTTGTCTGTCTAGTCTTGTCTGTCTAGTCTTGTCTGTCTAGTCTTGTCTGTCTAGTCTTGTCTGTCTAGTCTTGTCTGTCTAGTCTTGTCTGTCTAGTCTTGTCTGTCTAGTCTTGTCTGTCTAGTCTTGTCTGTCTAGTCTTGTCTGTCTAGTCTTGTCTGTCTAGTCTTGTCTTAGTCTGTCTGTCTAGTCTTGTCCTGTCTAGTCTGTCTAGTCTTGTCTGTCTAGTCTTGTCTGTCTAATTTTGTCTGTCTAGTCTTGTCTGTCTAGTTTTGTCTGTCTAACCTTGTCTGTCTAGTCTTGTCTGTCGAGTCTCGTCTGTCTAGTCTCGTCTGTCCAGTCTTTTCTGTAATGTTGTTTTTCGTCATTATTGGTGCGTACTAATTAAATGTAGTCTGTTTTCCAGCCAAGATTAATTTCCTCGGGGAAGTTTTCGGGCTTCGAGCGAAAACCAATCTCGACAGACAGACAGACAGACGTGGCGCGTAATCAATACAAACGTATTAGGTCTCGCATTTCAACTGTTTCCTGACTCATCAATCGCTTCCTCGACGCCCGACAGCACACACGCCCAGAAAGGAAATTACATTCACTCGAACTCTCGACGCTCGCAGGAATGCAGACACAATAAGTTCGGCACTGACGGATTAGTCAAAACCAACACAAGCGAATTAGCTTTTGTTACTCCTTTCGTGCTTCAGGTATTAAATTAGATAGTCCAGATTAGTCTAAATAAGAATCCGAACGATTAGTCCAGATTAGGATAAGTTTCTCGTTCTCGTAGGAAGATGAACAACCTGCGACCCGCATATAATATCTGTGCCAGCTTCCCTGCGCAATGATAACTACTCTACTGCCCCAAATTTTAATAAACGGGACCAATCTGCCCGCCTTACGTTTCGTCGCTCCTGTACTGGAACAAATAATGGTAATTTGGTCATAGTTCCTAAAAAGGTGGCTCATGCCTGGTCTAGCGGGCTTTTTTGGCTTTTAGTAGGGGCCACCCCGGTATCGCATTTTTCGCATTCATTCAGTGTGGGCAGCCCTGACGATTAGTGAAAACCGCCCTTATTAGTGAAAGTCGCTTCCTCGACTAGCAATCGAATCCGGGTCTACCGCATTGTCAGGCGGGTATGTTGGCAACTACACTACCGAGGAGGACTATCTCATCTGTCTGTCACAGAAGTATTAGCCAGCAGTAGCGTGGCTAGCGTCGGTCAATCGGGCGAATGCCCGGGACCCACGGGCTAGGGGGGGGCCCACAGAGACTGTGCCACCCCCCCATTTTGGGAAAATTTAAATTTTGTTTTTCTTTTATATTAATATTTATTTTATTAATATTTATATTATATTTCTTCTATACATATGTTCCTTTCTTGTTTGTATTAAAAATTAAAGACTTTATTTGTTTATTCACTTATATACTGGGGGCCCCACCTCAATATATATGCCCGGAGCCTCAAAATCCAAACGACGGCGCTGCTAGCCAGAATAAGAATAGATTAGGAAAAGGGAATTAGATTTAGTTTGTCCGTTAATTAAACTAAACCAGGGGTGAGCAACGTGCCAGCTACACATTTAAAAATGTTGTGCGAGCCGCATAATAGATCATCATCATCTTGGCATTTTGGTGATCCAATCTTGGATGTAGGTCTCTTCCCTCTTCTTCAGCTCTTGGTGATCTTGCGCCCGTATTATCCAGTCTCGACCTCCGTGCCGTCGAATGTCGTCCATTAAGCGCTGCGGTGGTCTGCCGCGCAATTGAGTATCCGCGCTGGGACTCCATTTAAGGAGTCGTCTCGTTCAGCGACTCTCATTCATTCTCGCAATGTGTCCCGCCCGTGTCCACTGTTTCCTTGCTATGCCAGCCATGACATCCTTCACCTTTAACTTATTTCGGATCCATTCGTTACGTTTTCGGCTGGTCCCGAGCATCGCTCTCTCCATACCCCTCTGCGCCACTCGGAACTTCTCGGCGGTCTTCTGCGTAAAGGTAGACTTCCGAGCAAAGCGTCTCTGGCGTCACTAACGCAGCGATACTGAAGCGACGACATAGCGATAGTAGTATGCACCATGGAAACGTATAAGGCACAATTCGAGCGAAGCGACACTGACGCTGAGCGCATGGGGAATACATACGTTTCCATAGTGCATAATACTATCGCAATGTCGCCTCGTTAAGGGAGACTTCCGAGCAACGCGGCTCTGGCGTCACTAACGCAGCGATACTGACGCGGCGACATAGCGATAGTATTATGCACTATGGAAACGTATGAGGCGCCATTCGAGCGCAGCGACACTGACGCATTGACGCTGAGCACGTCAGTGTCACGACACTGTGGCTCACACGAGTGAGTGACAGTGAGGCTCGAATGACGCCTCATACGTTTCCATCGTGCATAATACTATCGCTATGTCGCCGCGTCAGTATCGCTGCGTTAGTGACGCCAGAACCGCTTTGCTCGGAAGTCTACCTTTAGTATTGCTGCGTTAGTGACGCCAGAGCCGCTATGCTCGAAAGTCTACCTTGAGGGCGATGGTCTCTGTACCGTAGGTGAGCACGTGCACAACACACTGCTCGAAAACTTTCACTTTGAGATCCAGACGTAGAATCTGCTTATTGGCCCCGAACGCTGCCCAAGCCTGCGCGATCCGCCTTTCCGCTACCTGGTCCTCAAAGCCCAGTGTAACCTTATGCTCCAAATATATGTACTGAGTTACTTTCTCCACTGGAAGCTGGTAGTCTGTGATTTCTAGAATGTTTGGTCATAATCTTGGTTTTCTCCATGTTCATTTAAAGGCTCGTTTACTCGGATTCCACTCTCAAATCCTCCAACATCAATGCGCTCTGAGACCAGAACGAGGTCATCAGCAAACCTCAGATTGGTCATTCTCTCTCCATCAATCATCAGCCCCTTCCCTGCCCATTGCATCTACTGGAATATACATTCTGGTGCTAAGGTAAACAGCTTCGGTGATATTGAGGGGACACAACTCTGCCTGATACTTCTCCCTAGATGAAATTTGTTGGTTTTCTTGTGCAGGGAGACACAGGCAGTTGCGTTCTGATGCAGGTGGTTGAGGATCTGTATGTACGTGGTCTGTTAGAAAAGTATCCGACCTTTAGCGGGTAAAAAAAATTGGCATACCTGGAGCGTTGGAAACCTAATCACCCTCAAAGTAGTCTCCTTGAGACTCCACACACTTCTCCCAACAGTGCCACCATTGTTGGAAGCATTCCGAAAAAGCCTCTTTCGGAATCGACTTTAGCTCGGCTGTCGTTGCAGCCATAATGTCCTCTCTTGTCTGAAATCGCGTTCCTTTCAATGGCCTCTTGACTTTGGGGAATAGCCAAAAGTCGCAGGAGAGTATGGAGCCTGTCGAACCAGAGGAGTCTGTTTTTTCGACAAAAAATTGTGAACCAAGTGCGAAGAATGTGCTGGAGCATTGTCGTGACGTTGTCGCCAATTTCCTGATGACCACAACTCCAGTCGCAATTTCTCGGATAGTCACACGACGGTCCCGCATCACCACAGCGTTTACTTTGGCAATGACAGGGTCATTTCGGCATGTTAATGGCTCGCTTTACACCGATGTGCGACCGTCTTTAAACCGGTTGTACCACTCCTTAATCTGTGTGATGCCCATAGCATCGTCACCGAAAGCCGTCTGAATCTTCCGACGGGTTTCAACCTGGTTGTCGCCCAGTTTCTGGCAAAATTTGAAGCAATAGCGCTGCTCCAGTCAAAACACTACGTCCCTCGAACACTGCTCGACAGCAATTGACGCCATCTACAGGGGGGAAAAAATTTACGCATGCGCACGAAAGTTCAAGGTCGACTCATGCAAGCGCGCTTGATTCAAATCCAACAGGTTCTTAAAATAAAAAATAAGGTCGGATACTTTTCTAACAGACCACGTATCTTTCATCGACACGACATTTAACTAGAGCTAGCTCTATGGCCCACCACTCTATGGAGTCGAACGCTTTCTCGTTGTCGATGAAGGCTAGGATAATTGGTTTCCTGTACTCATTGCATTTCTCCACGACTGTTTTGCGAGTTTGAAGGTGGTCATTGGTGCTGAAGCTTGACCGATAATATATAATAGACCTTTTCATAGTTATGCGTCAATTTCCGCCATGTTTTCGGGCACTTTTTTTGACGTATAACCAGTGTAAATAACAAAATTTGCCCGGAAGTTTCATATTCCCGCCTTTTAGACATTGCGAACGCACTTAACTCACCGTAAAAAGGTCGGTTGGCAATGCTAGGTTTATTAACAAAATAAGAGAGGAAATGGGGTCGAACACGTGCTGCTCATCGTAGATCTAGACATTCTGAATTAGTCTGGGTGAGTTCTTCCGTCTGTGCCAGAAAGATTACCCTTGGCAAAGATTTCAATTTCACAGTCATCAATTTATTAGTCGATCGAAGCCATCGAAGTATTTTGCTGATATCAATTTCCGCTTCATCATCAATCGGCGGACGTTTTTCTCCTGCTTAATCACCTCGCGCAGCCTCAGCCTTCGGCACGCGATTTGTCAACGTTAGTCCTCGCGCCTCATTAACCCTCATTCCGCGATAACACGCTATAAACATCACTTCGACACAGACTGATTAGTCTACCGCAGTACGAAGGAATTAAACTTGTTAAAGTGTTAAAGTATAAATTTAGACAGTCGGGATTAATCTACAGTAACGAAGGAATTAGATTTAGTTTAGACTTGTTCTAGTATAAATTTAAACAGTCTGGATTAAGATTATGTTGTTAGGTTAGGTTAGACAGGCAAGACTAGACAGATAAGACTAGACAGACAAGACTAGACAGACAAGACTAGACAGAAAAGACTAGACAGACAAGACTAGACAGACAAGACTAGACAGACAAGACTAGACAGACAAGACTAGACAGACAAGACTAGACAGACAAGACTAGACAGACAAGACTAGACAGACAAGACTAGACAGACAAGACTAGACAGACAAGACTAGACAGACAAGACTAGACAGACAAGACTAGACAGACAAGACTAGACAGACAAGCATAGACAGACAAGACTAGACAGACAAGACTAGACAGACAAGACTAGACAGACAAGACTAGACAGACAAGACTAGACAGACAAGACTAGACAGACAAGACTAGACAGACAAGACTAGACAGACAAGACTAGACAGACAAGACTAGACAGACAAGACTAGACAGACAAGATTAGACAGACAAGACTAGACAGACAAGACTAGACAGACAAGACTAGACAGACAAGACTAGACAGACAAGACTAGACAGACAAGATTAGACAGACAAGACTAGACAGACAAGACTAGACAGACAAGACTAGACAGACAAGACTAGACAGACAAGACTAGACAGACAAGACTAGACAGACAAGACTAGACAGACAAGACTAGACAGACAAGACTAGACAGACAAGACTAGACAGACAAGACTAGACAGACAAGACTAGACAGACAAGACTAGACAGACAAGACTAGACAGACAAGACTAGACAGACAAGACTAGACAGACAAGACTAGACAGACAAGACTAGACAGACAAGACTAGACAGACAAGACTAGACAGACAAGACTAGACAGACAAGACTAGACAGACAAGACTAGACAGACAAGACTAGACAGACAAGACTAGACAGACAAGACTAGACAGACAAGACTAGACAGACAAGACTAGACAGACAAGACTAGACAGACAAGACTAGACAGACAAGACTAGACAGACAAGACTAGACAGACAAGACTAGACAGACAAGACTAGACAGACAAGACTAGACAGACAAGACTAGACAGACAAGACTAGACAGACTAGACAGACAAGACTAGACAGACAAGACTAGACAGACAAGACTAGACAGACAAGACTAGACAGACAAGACTAGACAGACAAGACTAGACAGACAAGACTAGACAGACAAGACTAGACAGACAAGACTAGACAGACAAGACTAGACAGACAAGACTAGACAGACAAGACTAGACAGACAAGACTAGACAGACAAGACTAGACAGACAAGACTAGACAGACAAGACTAGACAGACAAGACTAGACAGACAAGACTAGACAGACAAGACTAGACAGACAAGACTAGACAGACAAGACTAGACAGACAAGACTAGACAGACAAGACTAGACAGACAAGACTAGACAGACAAGACTAGACAGACAAGACTAGACAGACAAGACTAGACAGACAAGACTAGACAGACAAGACTAGACAGACAAGACTAGACAGACAAGACTAGACAGACAAGACTAGACAGACAAGACTAGACAGACAAGACTAGACAGACAAGACTAGACAGACAAGACTAGACAGACAAGACTAGACAGACAAGACTAGACAGACAAGACTAGACAGACAAGACTAGACAGACAAGACTAGACAGACAAGACTAGACAGACAAGACTAGACAGACAAGACTAGACAGACAAGACTAGACAGACAAGACTAGACAGACAAGACTAGACAGACAAGACTAGACAGACAAGACTAGACAGACAAGACTAGACAGACAAGACTAGGCAGACAAGACTAGACAGACAGGACTAGACAGGCAAGACTATTTTTATACTTTAGGCGAGGTAATTGCTGGCGGGTTCGAACTCTTCGATTTCTTAGACCCCTTCGAAGACTTGATGCCCTTCGAAGACTTGATCAACGGATCTCTATCCGATTCCGAGCCGGAAACTCCTGAATGCGCTG